>JACEFZ010010362.1:0-88001 GCA_014155875.1 Cepaea nemoralis | reverse complement strand
CAAGTTCACATGGACATGACTTCCTTAAAGGCTCATTATAGATGGCGACAACATTGCTGGGTCGGCTAGACCTGGGAAACTGAAGAAGTGATCAGCGCTTGATGAATAAATAATACCAGGGTATAATTGAAGCTTTCAGGATGTCGTAATATTGACAACCAGGAAGGTTGTCGTGACAGGTGACGGGCACAAACAAACAAGTGCCACAACTGGGAGGTAAGGCAACATTAGCCAATGGGCGGATGAATGCCGGGGTTGATTGTGGCGTCCTGTGAATGACCCCAACTAACTCCACGCAGTCGGCGTCTGTGGCTTGGGGGTAGTGAGCGCAGTGTAGAATCACCACATACCAGGCTCGAAATTAGGCGCTGGCGATTTAGAAACAAACAGTTTTGCTTTGATTTTCACAATGGTAATAGCGTCGGCCATTCGTAAAGCACTGGCAAGCTACTTGAAGTAAAATTGCCTAGAAAATCACTAAAGCAAAAGTAAATATGCTTGGGTTGAGTGACGTCGTGTAAAAGGATGTGTAACAAACTTGTAGTGTTCATATCCGTGTGTGTATATTTGTTAGTAATTGTTGTTATCTAGTTCCCCTGTGTCCTCTTGCCTTCTCTGTGTGTTGACAATTGTTCTTTCATTTCTAGCACCAGAGTTTATGGCCTCGGACGTCTCTCGAGGTTGCCGATTTATGTCTGTAATACAATTGGAAGCTATGCTAACTAATGGCTGACATGAAGCCAAATTGATTGGACTGTCATCGTCACGTGACGGAGCGTTTCGTGAAACTCAATCCGGGGTAGTCAATAGAAAGAGATTGGAAACTGGAGTGTGGCTTGTGTAGTTGGTGCTCAATGGGGCTTTTCTGGTTGAGGGTGGGGTGTGAGAGCAAGACTGAGGATGTGAGAGCGAGGCTGGAGGAGGATGCTGGAGGAGAGGTCAGGGAATTGGGGTTGTTAACGCGAAATGTTTGACCCCGCGGCGGTGTCTTTAATAAGGCAGTGTATCGGAGGATGGTGTGGGATTTTTGCACCGTGAGAAAGTCGGGAAGGCTGTGGGACATGGAAATGTCCAAGTTGTGAGAGAGAGAGAGAGAGAGATAGTGAGAGAGAGGGGGGAGGGTGAGGGAGGCGGCGGTAGAGAGAGAGAGTGAGAGAGAGGGGGGGAGGGGGATAATGGAGAGGCAGTGTGCAGGAGTGTGAAATAAAGAGAGGTAGGACGATTGACAGAATGGATCAGAGAGAGAGAGAGAGAGAGAGAGAGAGAGAGAGAGAGAGACGTTCAGAAAGAGAGAAAGGATAATTAACCTGAGAGATGTGTGTAGAGAGAGAAAGAGAGAGAGAGAGAGAAAACAGTAATTGATATAAGGAGGTTTAGATAAAGAAGACCCGCTCCGTGGCGGAAGGCTTACGGACTCAGTTCGTAATCCCGCATACCCACGTTTGAAACACAGCTGCAGACGATTAGGCAGCAGACCGCCTTACGTCGTTTTTTTTTTAAATGAAAAGGTAGGGGTGCAAGTCGTTCAGAAAGCAATAGCAAACTACTGATTATAATCTTGACCAGGATTCACGAACAGCCAAAAACAATGACGGGGTTGACTGCTGCGTCCTGTAAAGAACATGCATCTAACAGATATAAAGAAGAGGAAGCTGTTGTGGCGTAGTGGCTAGACGCTCATTTGTCGGTCCCACTTCATCATTGTCCCACTTCATTATAGTCCCACTTCGTCGTGATCCCACTTCATCATTGTCCCACTTCCTCATGGTTCCACTTCATCATGGTCCCACTTCATCAGGAATACCACTTCATTATGGTCCCACTTCATTAAGGGTCCCACTTCATCATGGCCCCACTTCATCATGGTCCCACTTCATCAGGAATACCACTTCATTATGGTTCCACGTCATCAGGGGTTACACTTCATCATGGTCCCACTTCATCAGTGGTCCACACTACATCAGGGTCCACACTGCATCAGCGGTCCCACTTTAGCAGGGGTTCCACTTCTTCAGGGGTCCCACTCCATCATGGTCTCATTTTATCGGGGGACCCACTTCATCATGTTCCCACTTCATCAGGGGCCCCACTTTATCATGTTCCCACTTCATCACGGTCCCACTTCATAAGCGGCCCCACTTTATCATGGTCCCACTTTATTTGGGCCCACTAGACCCACATACTATCAAGCAAGCTGACAACCTGGCCAGTCCACTACTAGCTGTAAGGGTAAGGATCAAATCAGTGATTATGTCCTCGAATCTGTGATTATGTCCTCGAATCTGTGATTATGTCCTCGAATCTGTAATTATGTCCGGCTCAAGTTTACAAGCCCTAAAGCGCGTTTATTATTTATAGAATTAATTATAGAAGACCGCAAGATCTCTCTCTCTCTCTCTCTCTCTCTCTTTCTCTCTCTCTCTCTCTCTCTCTCTCTCTCTCTCTCTCTCTCTTTCTCTCTCTGTGTGTCACTGTCTCTCTGTCTATCTCTCTCCCTCTCTGTGTCTCTCGTCTGTGAGCCTGTTCTCGCTGTGTCTCTGTCACTCTGTGTCTTTGTCTCTCTATGCCTCGCTCCGTGTCTCGCTGTGTTTCTCTCGTTATATGTATGTCTGTCTCCCCCGCCCTCTCTCCCTCTCTCTATTTCTCCCTGTGTGTGTGTGTGTCTTTCTCTGTTTCCCTCTTTGTCTCTCTTTCTCTCTATTTTTTCTTTATCTCGCTTTATCTCCCTCTTTCTCTTTTTCTTGCTCTCTCTCTCTCTCTCTCTCTCGTCTCTCTTCTCTCTCTCTCTCTCTCTCTCTCTCTCTCTCTCACACACACACACACACACACACACACACGCCGTAAGATGAACATGAATACCAAAACCATAAAACAACTTGTATTCTAACGGCACTATTATCGTCACCGAGCATTTTCCACTTCTGTCCGTGAAGACAACCTACCCAACTCAAACACCCGGCACCTTATTATCCATCAGTGCTGCTGTCGGGTGGTCTTGTACCCCGGGTGAGGGCCAACCAACCTGTACAAAAACTATGCCTCTAAGAGGTCACAACTGGACCCTGGCGACGACTTAAGTGATCGGAAGATAGCACCTGGCCTGCTGGTGTCTGTATCTTCTGTACAATGTCCACGCCTCCCCCACCCCAACATTCTCCACACAGTCAGTCTTCTGTAGCGAGATCAAGCATGAACACACTTTGGTGACACATGTTGGGATTAGTCATTATTCATTAGTCATTAGTCGAGGTTCCAACTTCACGGCAACGGGTCGTCCCCATTATGCTCAGTTCCTGTGTCAGTGAATATCACACAAAATGCTCCTCACTGTCCCATGTGAAAAGTAGAACAGACAGGAGTCTCGACAAACCAACAGCCCGCACAGGTACACTGTGCATAATGCCGCCGCCAGAATGCCAACGCAAAAGGCCACCACCAAAAATACAGTTCATCGTCGTTGGAAGCGGTAGTCACTAGAAAACCAGCAGCCACACATTATTGCATGAGACAATCCAGTTAGTTCAGCAACAGACATTTTAGGAGAGACTGAGACCATCTGTATTTTGTTGAAGTGCTCCTAACGTTTCCTTATGTGTGTGTGCTTGTGTGTGTATGTGCTTGTGTGAGTGGTGTTCTTTCCTGTCCTCCAAACTCTGAGTGACCAATCAGTGCATGTACATTACTCATATTAGTTTGGCAGTCTCGTGAAGAAGAAGAAGAAGAAGAAGAAGAAGAAGAAGAAGAAGAAGAAGAAGAAGAAGAAGAAGAGGAGGAGGAGGAGGAGGAAGAAGGAAAAGATGGAGAAGAAGAAGAAGAAGAAGAAGAAGAAGAAGAAGAAGAAGAAGAAGAAGGAGGTGTAGGAGGAGGTAAAGATGGAGGAGAATGAGAAGATGCAGGTGTAGGAAGAAGAAGAAGAAGAACGAGGAGGATAAGGAGGAAGAAGTAGAAAAAGAAGGATAAGGAGAAAAGTGGAAATAAAATAACCAACCACAGAAAGGTAAATGTTATGTTGGAGAAGAACATGTTTGTCTCCCTGACGACATGTGCAGACCCCTCACAAAATGACTGTTCGTGCGTAACATCGCATGCATGCGATTACATCAGAGCGCATTGTATTGAAATACGTTTGTGAAAATGGCTTATTGATAAACGTGCGCCTCTGTAATAAATTGCTCGTTTGTCACGCTTTTTATATAACTTGCTGTCAAACTTCTTCTTTTCCTTGCTGTTAAACCTCTTCTGCCCTGTACTGTAATGCGACTTATGTCCGAAAATGTAAAGCTTCTTCTATTACATGGTGTAAAGCTTTTTCTACATGAAGCCCATAAGCGGGCACTCTCCCGCTGTTTATACTTCACCTCGACACCGCAAGATACAAGAGGAACATGATGAGATGAGATGAGATGAGAAGCTTCTTCTATCACATGATGTAAAGAAGGGAGGGTGAAGCTTTACAACATGGAACAACGAAGTTTAACGATATGGGAAAAGAGAAGCTATGCAGCTTGTGATAGAAGAAGCTTTACATCATGTGAAAGAAGCAGCTTTACAGTGTGGGATAGAAGAAGCTTTACATCATGTGTTAGAAGAAGCTTTATAGTATGGGATAGAAGAAGGTATACAGTATGGGATTACAGATATACAGTGTGGGATTACAGATATACGGTATGGGATTGCAGATATACAGTGTGGGATTACATATATACAGTATAGACTAGAAGCTTCTTCTATCACATGATGGAAAGCTTCTTCTATCCCATACTGTCGTTTTAAGCGACAGTATGCGATAGAAGAGGCTTCTAGTCCTTGACTTGAGAGGTAAATTATAAGTACTTCTGAAGTCGGAGTAGATTCGCCTGATGGCGAGGGACGCCGGTAAGAGGGAAAGCCAATCCACACACAAAGATCAGTTCAGTTCACTCCCTAGTAGTGGTAATTATTACAGGCAGCAGCACGCGCCTGCACTACGCTGGTGTTCAAAGCCAGCGAGCGAAAAAAAAAAATTACTAGCGCAGTTCGTTATCAACTTTAGTGTGTCCGACCAGCCACCATTAGTTGCTCACACATCACACACGTGACGTTACCAACTTGAGTGTGTCCACCCAGCCACCATTAGTTGCTCACACATCACACACGTGCAACAAGAATGTGAATCTCCCGACAGCTGTTACTTTACAGCAATAAATATCTGGGCCATGTGAAGTTTACATAATAACTGTCTGTGACATAAAGTGACATAATAACACCAGTGTTGAACATATACCTTAGCTTAATACTGTAGTATTAACATAAACATTTCCTCGTGGTAGAGAACGGCAAAGACACCACGGTGTGGCAAGCGCAGCTCTAGGGATCGAGTATCCACCGGGATCAGTGGTCATCTCTAGGGATCGAGTATCCACCGGGATCAGTGGTCATCTCTGGGGACCGAGTATCCACCGGGATCAGTCGTTATCTCTGGGGACCGAGTATCCACCGGGATCAGTTGATATCTCTGGGGACCGAGTATCCACCGGGATCAGTGGTCATCTCTGAGGTGCTCTTTGCTGTTAGCGGGTGTACCACAGAGCGGGTTGCTCACTTACCCTGACAACTTAAAATGTTGCGCAAGGCTGTGGACATAGTTCACCGCCATGTAGATGTGGGAATCCAGGGGAAACTACCACTTTATGCATTCAAGATACTCAAACTGGAAGCCGATAAATGAGAAGAAGAATACAGACATTTTACAAGACCTGAACATCGAAGAACACCGACTCATAAACGGTATTTCCCGGACATTGAAATACTTTGGTCATGTTACAGTGGCTGGGAGAGAACCCCGATGGAAGGCTTGGTTGGTGGCAGAAGAGGCTGTGGTCAATCAGCACGAGGATGGACACAGGACCTTGAGCAAGACGGTGCGTGAGGCGGGAGGACTGGCCAGAGGTAGAGAGGTTTTTCAGAGCAACTGGAAGAGTACGACGTTCTGCAAAAGACCTCCTATTTGATGATGAGTAATATTAAAGTTTAAGTTTAGTCCAGCTGACCGGTGATGGGGTTGAACCCGCTACCTCGGCACTAGCACACCGGAAGTTTAAGATCGAGCGCTCGTATCCATTGGATCATGTTGACGGTAGGAGGTCATTATGCGGGTAATGTCTGGAGCACGGTGGGATGCGGGTTCGATCCATGGGCTCGTCGCTGGCCACAGTGAGGGAAAGACTGACCACTATTCCTCCCTGCTCTCAGGCCTACAGCATGTGATAGTGCTACCACAACACATACCCCTGGCAGGAAACTGTATGGGACAAACAAACAACAAAATAGACAGCTTGGTGACTGGGCGGTGAGTTCAGGTTGGGGCCTTTCTTGTTCTTCATTCTTTCAATAGGAGCACGTCCCCGCTGGTCTTGAATCTCTTCAGTTGCGTCAGCAGGCTTGTGTATCCTCTATACAACATATATTTGTGTAAGATTTATATCCCCTATACAACATACATTTGTTTCAGATGTATTTCCTCTATACAACCTACATTTGCGTCAGATTTATTTCCTACTAGACGATCCGGCCCGGCTTCGCCCAGCTTCTGGTGGGGAGCGTCTCATTTAATTCACATAAGTAGTCATTATACATTCAAATACATTTCTCTAAGCGCACAGAGTACGCGTTCGGCCCCTGCTCCCCTTCCCGTTCCCGTTGCTCGTCTGTTTCTGATGCTTCCGTTCCCGTTGGTCGTCTGTTTCTGATGCTCCCGTTAAAAATTAAAAATTGATTTTAAACTAGCTAACTATTTCAGTTGGATCCGCGGGAGTGAGAACAACATCTGTACAAAATTTTATCTCAATCGGATGGACCGTTTGGGAACGCATAAAGGACAAACAAACAAACATTCTCTTGTGTATATATAGTAGAATAGTAGAAGATAGTAGAAAATATGGAAATGTGGTATATGGCCTAAATATTGGAAGAGAACTATCTTCATTCCAATAACTAAAAAGGGCAACCTGAAACGACTGAACCCAATAAATGATGGGTTGACTGCGGCGTACTTCAAAGGATATACAACTTTCTCTCCAAACAAAACCAAAAAAAATTACATTATTCAGAGTAGTAATAGAAGAATAACACATTTAATGTGATTTCGAAGAGAAATAATAAGATGAGTTAGAACATTTTCACGTATCTAAAATAGATGCATTATTTTTATGAAAACTTTGAAGATGCCTTGAAGTTTTTATGACTTTGTTTGTAACGCATATGACTGTAGATAACTTCTTTAAACATTTTATAAAACTTTAAGGAAAATACAACAATTATTAAAATTACATAATATATCAATGCTACTAAAAGTAATGTCCCTTGATAGAACTTTTCTTGTTAAGTCCTCTTGCAATATTTTAATTATACGTCTTTCCTTTTAATGTTGTTTTATTACGTAAAAAACTGTTTTTAAACTAACTAACTATTTCAGTTGGATCCGCGGGAGTGAGAACAACATCTGAAGAAAATTTCATCTCATTTGATGGACCGTTCGGGAACGCATAAAGGACAAACAAACAAACATTCTCTTTATATATATATATATATATATATATATATATATATATATATATATATATATATATATATATATATATATATATATATATATATATGCCGACCCGCTAGTTATGGGTTCGAATCCACATCAGTGCCGATCTGTTAAAATTGACCCTGACTCCCAAGGCCACGTGACCTAAAATGGCTACCCGGAAATATCTTGAGTCGCCCAGGTCGACAAATAATTCTGCCTCTTCTTGGGATCAAACCCGGACCACTATCGTGGCAGGCAAACGCACTAATCACTGTTTCTATGAGCCTCCCCCAACAGCACTGTCTGTCGTTTTTTTTTTTTTTTTTGCTTGCCTTTACCGGTCCATCGTATCGGAATGAACGGCAGACGGGTAGCGGCTGAGCTACCCATACATGCCCCGTTCAATGGGCACGGCGTCTTCTCTAGGGGGACACAGTATTGTCAATAAGACGGGTGTAGCACAAGTCTCTGATCAACGGAGAACTGCTTTAGAAAGTGAAACAGAGGCCGGGGAAATATCGGGCAGGTGCGTGGGTTTGTCCCGGAAGTCGCTTCCACCGGAAGTGATTCATTAAACGGCATTTATTTCAAAGTGCAGGCATAAAAGGACGATGCCAATATGAGCTGGTGCCCGTGTCAGTGGCATTATCTGACTGGGGTCAGGGTACGCAGAAATGTGGCGTTTGTAATTGTGACGACTGACATCCCCGCACAGACCAAACAACTAATAGCTGTTAATATGCACTAGTGGGTCGTTGGCATGGGAACTCTTCTGTGGGTTTTGAAGTATGGGACTGAGCACGTATAAGAAAGACCGGAGTGAGTGGTGTCGATTCTTATATTCAGTTAGTTATCAAATATCAAAAAGCAAGTGCGCTTATATATCAACTATCACCCATACTGAAATATTCAAGTATACTTATGTTCACAAAATGACAGATAATAAATACTAATAGCATATTCACACATAGTCTTATATTCACACCGTCTTATGTTGTCAGTGTCAAACGTGGACATTATACAAATCATACTTACGGAAAATCAGCACATGTGAGATGAGATGCTTAGGGAGAACTGCCAACTTAACTATCGGAGACCGAATGAGAAATGATGTTATCAGACAGACTGTGGGATCGACACCTATTGCCACATATATTGAAAGACAGAAGATCAAGTGGTTTGGTCATCTCATTAGAATGCAACACCATCAACTACCAGCACTGACGTTATATCAAAGAACATCTGTTGTGAGAAATGGAAGATGATGCGTTAGTTAGTCGTCAGACTATACTCACTGTACATAGAACCATTGGATTCGTAAGTGCACGGATCCCCTCCTTAGTATCTCTGTCAGCAAGTAACAGTCGACGACCCCAGTTCTGTGTGGGTTGACTAATCTTCTCTGGACCCCCTGCATAGCGCTCTTGTCGGGCTTCACCCATTTTGACTCGGCCAGCCGCTCCTCCGACAGATAGTTCCTGCAGTCTGATCAAGGTGGTAGATTCGTAGTCATCTCGGGATTCGTTAAATCACCATGCCATTCTAGCAGCATTCAGTATATCAGTCAGTCCATTGCTCAACTTCTTCCCACGGTAACCCGGCTGGCAAGACCATCAGCTCGTTCATTTCCTCTGACACCCGCGGCCTCACGCAAAAAAAAAAAAAATCAACCTGATTTTCATGAGTGATGGTCAGAATGCGCCAGAACAAAGTCGGAAGATGGTTGTTCTGTGGTCTCTCCCGGTTAATCCAATATTAGTTCGTTTCTAATGAAGACTGGTTTAAGTTTTTGTACAGTCCATGGTACCGTTATGACATGACTTGACTTCATATCATCATGTGCCGTGCTGACTGGCGTGGGCAGTCTTGGTTCGCCATTTCACACCATCGCCAAAGTCCTGGATCAGGTCAGCGTTCGTGTCCCGATTATGTCGTGTGACCAGGCCATCCAGGAATGTATCTCTTTGCCTTCCCGTTGCTCTCTTCCCGTTAATTTTGACAGCGGTCACTTTGTTTTTAAGTGTATTTCTCTACATTGCGTCCCTAACATAACAGTGTCTTGAAATACAGACTTTAGAATGCTTGATAGGATTTGAGCATGGCCGAATGGATAAGAACACGTGTTCCTAAACATCCGGTGTGCTGATGCCGAGATAAGGGGTTCAACCCCTACACCCCTACACCGGAAAGTTGGACTAAAGTATTGACTTCTCGTCCTTGACTTGGGGGACGTAAATTACAAGTACCTCTGAAGCCAGAGTGGGTTAACCTGATGGCGAGGGACACTGGTAATAAGGAAAGCAAATCCACACGCAAAATTCAGTCCAGCACTACTAGAAGTGCCGGTCTCCCTGGTCTAGGTGTTACACGACTTTCTCCGTAATCCCGTATACTCTCGCCAGTAACGTGACGTGCGCGAGAATTGGTAGCGGTTCTCTCCACGCCGGTAACTTACGGGGTATGTGAGCCGGCCGCTCAGAAAGCAATGGCAAACTACTGAGCGTAATCTTGCCAAGAAATCAACAGATCAGCTGAAAGATGCTGATGTTGACAGCGATGTCCTGTAAAGGATATGCGAACAAAAAACTACTAGAAGTAGTGTGTATGGACTACGTTAATTTTAACGCGAGTGAGCGCAAAAAATGCTTGATATATAGACTGCAATGATTGATAAACATTTTTGTTAGAAAACTATACACACACACGCTCTCTCTCTCTCTCCTCTCTCTCTCTCTCTCTCTCTCTCTCTCTCTCTCATCTCTCTCTCTCTCTCTCTCTCTCTCTCTCTCTCTCTCTCTCTCTCTCTTTCTCTCTCTCTCCCTCACACACACACAACACACACACATATGCAGGCTACTTTATATGCAGGTTTTATAGTATAGGGTGTATTTTCAATGATTGTGCAGTGTTTGAAAATATTGCCGGTCCAAAGTTTTCTATTTACTTATTATGTTGCATGAACTTTACAGAGGGTGAATACAAAACTCGGACAGGCAATATTTTCAAACACTGTAGTGTCATTAAAAATACACCCTATATTTTATATACAGACTGTAGAACACTTTATGTGTGAATGTTTATGTTAGTACACAGAGAGAGAAAGAGGAGAGAGAAGAGAAAACTAGAGAAAGAGAGAGAGGAGAGGTTGGAGAAAGCGAGAGAGAGAGCGCGTATACATTTATGAAAATCAACGCAAAGCGATCTACTCCAAATCGGCTGTGGATGAGTTGTGTCAGTGTGTCGGGGTTGTGAAGCTGCGTTCGATAACCTAAGCCACAGAGGTATGTCTGAGGGGGGGTGGGGATATTATTACTGCTGTGTGTATTTATGTGTGTGATCGTGCGTATAGTATACCTTCACCACTGTGTAAGAAGAGCTACGACAAAGTCAGAAACTCCCAGATGAATACAAAACGTATTATATATCTAAACGTGACGTGCCACAATGATCTCCACAACCAGGTGGGTTGTCTCTGTCTGCAACACTATCCTCTCACCGTACATGGGCGCAACCAGCAACACCCCAGCGTTAAATATCACAAGGGGGGCGCAATTATCCCAACAGATTCAAAGCAGAACACCCGTAATCTGTTTCATTCGCTTAGTTCATCCCCTGCTTTTCAACAGGCCCCTGTTCTCTAATTGACACAATCAATCGCTGATTGGCGCAGTCGTTATTGTGTACGCGCATACAACCCAGTGATAGAACTGAGCTCACTCCCATCTGCTCATGTCAACAATATGGGTACACTCCCTTCCTTGGCTTGTGTTTAGGTGCCAATTATTTCCCTTATCGTAATAAATCAGAGTTACCCAAACTGGGCCACGGCAGAAGATGGAAGGTGTGGGGAAATAAGATGGAAGGTGTGGCGGGAAGATTCAAACAGAAAAGGATATAATTACATTGTGTTAGAAGCAGATGCAGTTTGTTTTCTTGTCAACACGTGATGCGATATGGTTTATGTCCTGTCGGATTACTCAATCCGAAGATAGGATACTGTTTATTTTTTTTAAATCTTGTCACGCCACCATGAATGCAGCTTTGTGACTTCATAAATGTAGTCTGTGGAAATTAATGTGTTGATTTTTCTATGGACCCCTACGCAGCTGTAAGAGATATGCTTCCCATCCCATAAACAGTGTTACTGAAGCCATTACCCTCTTTGGAAAACAATCAACTTCAAATTAATATCCTATTTCTGGCTGACTCGGTCACAGGATTATTAATCTGAGCCAGGGATGGACCCTAATATAACTTCTCTTTTGAAGTTGAACAGATTAGTAATGGTCGAATGGACACATAAATAGTGAATGGATCAACCCCCTCCCTCACCCCATCTGAGAAGTAGACGTTAAGTTTTACTAGAACATGATCACAGGTAACAAAAGGGATGTTGTGGCCAAAGCTTTCCTCAGCACACAAACTATATATTCACATTCATTCATTCATTCATTCATTCATTCATTCATTCATTCATTCATTCATTCATTCATTCATTCATTCATTCATTCATTCAGTAGCATGTCCTTTGCAGAACCTCGCTCCCATAACAACCTTCCGGAAAATCTCTCGATCATAAGCTAGATGTCCCGCGTCCAATACACCCATCTGGAGATCATCCGCCACATCCTGCACCCATCTTCTCTTTGGCCGTCCACTTCCTCTCTTCCCAGGCATATACCCCTCCATTAATGTTCTCTCCAAACTTTTATGATGTTTCAAGTGACCAAAATATTTCAGTTTTCTTTGGTTTATCGTCTTTAATAGCCAACCCTCTTCAATATTCAGCTCTTGAAGTATGGATGCATTTGTTCTCTTCTTTACCCAAGATATTCTTAGAACCCGTCTATAACATTTCTATTCAAAGGCATTTATGCGCTGTTCAGCTTGGTTAGTAAGTGTCCAAGTCTCACAGGCGTATGTTGCAATGGGAAAGATGCAGCTCCTAGAAAATCTAATTTTCGTAGTGTTTCCATGTTGTAATCTGGACACCTATGTGGTAGAATCCGCGTGCATGATTATAACAAAGCGACTAAACTGGAAATGTGGTTCTGACGGGAAAAGCCGGGGGGGGGGGGGGGGTCAGGGGGCTAAAGGTCAATATGGCCACAAGTTCACAGATTGGAATAGATAGCGTGTTGTGCGTGGGTTTTCTAATTATTATCCAATGTGATCAGAACCACGGTGTGGTAGGCATACCCTGTACTATTGCAAACTGCCGTAGGCATCTTCCCTGTGTACGGCGTACATAGAACATGTTTCTTTTTTTCGTCCTCATCTTCAAGGATTGACATCCAATTCATTACCCAGGGATCGGGAGGACAGTATAACACCATGTTGCTAAATGTAAAAGTCTCCCTCAGCTGTATTCAGGAGCGACTCAAATGAAACTAGGGGTATTTGTGATATCTCTGTTCCAGCCCTATCTGGTGATATGTGTCGAGTCAACCTGTAGACATTGGAGGCGTGTTCTGTCAATAACACCTGGGAAGACAGACAACAAGAAGACATTGATGTATGTCAAATTATCAAACTTCTCTCCTGTCGCCTTCACTTCTAGGGACATGTTTCATTTCAGGCTGGGTCCACCAGGAAGCTGAAGTCAGTTGTTTCAAGAACCCATCTCGATGGAGATTCTAACACATACCACCAGGCCGGCAGGCTAATGGGCTAACCAATGCGCTGTCGCTGCTATTTAGACGTATATCACATTTTAATTAGATACGTACTGTATCAGTATCACGCTGGTAAATACACCAGTACTTGCGACTATCATCGCTGCTGTACCTTTCTCAAAACAGTTTTTCAGGGCAGTGTGGAACCTTGGCCGTAACTACGAACAGCCGTAGTTCGGTCTGCCGTATCTCGAAGCATGCCGGTATTAAGTGTAATACATACAAACGTAAGGAAAACGCCGACATGCACCAGAGTGCACCTGTTCCTTCAACGATGCAACTGCTTGATTTACCAGCAACGTATTCGAACCTGGTGTCTGCAGCTGTCATTCCCCCCCCCCCCCCCCCCCCCGTCTTATACGCAGTCTGATATTTACTCTCTCCCTGTGGGGGATCGCGGACTAGCACGCTTGCCTGATGGTCAGTGTGTATATGTTCGAACCCCTTCGCATTGGGAATTTGTCGTTCACTGGGGCTCCCAGCGAGAAAAAAAAATTGGTATCCGGAAATGTCCTGGAAGTAACGGCGGCCCCTCGTGATATTGGCCACATGACCCAGCGAGTGCCGATTGGTTCAAAAATATTTGGCTTGCCTGATCCACCTGGTGTTTCATCTTATTACAGGCATAGTTTACTTCTGATTTACTTTACATCTCCTGTCTTTACATGTCCTGTGCCTCTCGTCTCCGTCTTCACGTCTCCCTGTCGAGATTTTTACCTCTCCCTGGCTTTACTTTACTTCTCTCCACATCTTTATTTTATCTTCTCTCCACGTCTTTTCTTTACCTTCTCTCCATGTCTTTATTTTACCTTCTCTCCATGTCTTTATTTTACCTTCTCTCCATGTCTTTTTTTTACCTTCTCTCCATGTCTTTTCTTTACCTTCTCTCCATGTCTTTATTTTACCTTCTCTCCACGTCTTTTCTTTACCTTCTCTCCATGTCTTTATTTTACCTTCTCTCCACGTCTTTTCTTTACCTTTCTCCACGTCTTTACCTTACTATCTCTGCCTTTACTTTACCTGTTCTCTCCTTATCTTTACTCTCATCTCTGCCTATCTTTACTCTCATCTGCCTATCTTTACTCTCATCTGCCTATCTTTACTCTCATCTGCCTATCTTTACTCTACCTCTCATCTCCCTGTCTTTACTTGACGTCTCTTCTCCCTGTCTTTACCTCTTCCTGTCTTTACATTACCCCTACCTGTCTTCTACGAGCGCTAGTGAAAATAAAATTATCCTTCTTAATAATCTGAATAATTATGTCACGAAACTGAAGCCAGATTTTCAGCACTACCATTAGACAAACAGCCAGCGATCTATCAGTTTATTGATTATATTTACCATAATGTAATATGTGTTTGCCAGCAGAAGTACGCTATAAAATAGTCCATCCTCATTCATATTGCCAGCAATATCAATTATCACATGGCGAAATAATATCCTTATATTTAGGCAATAAAGGTAAAGGCTACCTTCAAGGCGGAGGTGACACTTTGATGATGACGATGGCATATATTAGTGTATTTTTTGTCGCTGGCTACCTTTGAACTCAAGCGTAGTCCATACACACTACTTCTAGTAGTACTGGACTGAATTTTGCGTGTGGATTTGCTTTTACCTATTAACAGTGTCCCTCGCCATCAGGCGAACCCACTCCGATTCCAGAGGCACTTGTAATTTACGCCCCCAAGTCATGGACGATTTTAGTCCAACTGTCCGGTGTAGGGGTTGATCCCCTTATTTCGGCATCAGCACACCGGATATTTAAGAACACACGTTCTTATCCATTTTGCCATGCTGACCTACTATTAGTGTATAATATTATGGCAGTTATTAACTAATTCACTGCCGACGGTTAATATATCGCCAAATATGACCTCTCATTTGGACAGAAGGACGATATACCGCCTACTAGTGTGTTATGTGTTTCCTGGCATTTTCCACAATTGCAATGTTCAGTGAATGTAAATTTACATGTAAATACTTGATCATTTCATTGTGCACCATGTTTGGTCCAAACCTACTGTTTGTTGGGCACTGTATCAGTTAAGTTAGTTTGAAATAGATCAGCTTGTTAGTAAATTTCCCAAACATTCAGACATGTTTCTACTACTGGTCTAGCTAGCAACTCATAGCTTTATACCAATTTGTTTTTCTTTACAGAATCGGCTGTAAGCTAAGCATCGCAAGAACTCAGCAGTCTGTTCTGTCCAGCTTCTGCTGAACCGGTTGCCTCAGCTTCGGGGTGCACACTTGTACATGGGTAGTCGTGGATTCAGCAGAGGATACATGCCATCACGTCTGCACAGTTCCCGCCTGCAGGACTACATACAGGATATTGCAGCAGCGGTTCACGAACGAAGTCCGAATGGAGCAACAGCTTGAACAGCTTGCATCTACGTTGTGTTTGGGTTGGTAGTGATTCAGTAAGCGCCATATCACCTGATCCCAGCATTCATCAGTAGTTTCTACTGCCGGCCTCGTGTTGTGGTGTGAAAGTAATCGGGTTAGAACCCGAGTATGTACAAACGGTCTGATCTCTGACTGGAACACACATCCTTATCCGTAGTTCTGAAGGTTGAGAAGCTATTCACGCAGGAAAACATTGGTCCTTCTAATTCACTTTTGATTCGTGTTCGCGTGTCGACTTAACCCCAGACACACACAATTTAGGCTGGCTTGTATAAAATCATCTTAAGATCCTGCAGCTAAACGCCGTTTACGTACGATGTTAATCTTCCGCCAAGGTTAGCCTAACAGGCATATGGAAGTATAAAGATCTCAAGCTTTCACATTTTACTGCAAACTCAATAGGCGCGGATCCTTGCTTGAAACCGAACAATGTCTGCCTTTAAACTGGGTACTTTTAAAATTGCACAAACTGAAAACAGCCGGGTCAGTCCACTGTTGAATGACGGGGGTGTCTTCTGTTTCACAGATGGGTTTATGCAGAACCAACAAGAAGAGAAATTCAATAACTTTGAAAACTTTTCTGACGAGCAGGACAATGTAGGCACACTCCACAGAACCCACCTTCCATCTGTTACTGTTAACCAACCAGTTATGACTCCACTTTTGACGGTTAGTAATATGGAAGTTGATGTTGGGAAAACCAATGGTAGCAGCTCGGCATTTTCCGACACGTCTTCGGATGTTTCCGATAACACGACCTCCCTGCCCAGCGCCTGTTCTGGTTCTGCTTTTGTTGTTCCGGTGGTAGAAGGGATATCTGAACAAGACATCAACCAAGTTGACTTGTTTTACAGAAGTCACAAAACGGATGTGCGTGTGTGCCGATCGCTGGCAAATTTATATATCTCCACATCAAAAATCAAGGTAAATCCACCCGAAACTCAAATCACTCGTACGAAAAGCAAATCTAAAGACAAGAAATCCAAGAATTCTGAAGTGAAGGCACCTGAACATCTAAAACCATCGGATTTCACCAAAGACGAATGGGAGTTCTCAAAAACAGGAATTCCCGTGCTTGTCCTTGATTCAGGCGCGCATCTTCGAGAAAAGCGCTTAAAAATCGTGTTGGCGGAAAAGGGCACTGGATTCAGCATGTGGCAGGATGAGTTCAACAGCGGTACAGAATACAGCACTCCTCACACCAACTTCCATACTGTGACCATCTCCACAGACTGTACCCGACTGGTCGGTCTTAGTTTCGATGACGCCAACGCTGCCACGGAATTTTCCGAAACCGTGCGAAGTCTCACATCGGGCGAAGACGGCGACTCAGTCGACTCCAGTTCAAAGAAGAAGAAAAAGAAGGAAAAGCTGAAACCAAAATACAAGCCACCCAAGAAAGTAGACATTTCACAGCCGGTTTGTTTCGTCCATGTGACCAAACTGCAACGGCCGGACCTCATTGGGGGATTTTTTCCGCCACCCCCAAGTGGCGCCCAGCTGAATCGTCTGGGGATACCAAGAGCCATGAGTGACAGTTCTGGTATATCAGAGTGCTCGCTGCCTTCAGAACACTGATCATACACATCTTCGCAATGGATTGTGTATTATTGCTTCAATTGAGCTTTTAAACAGACCGATGAACTTGTTCAAAACAACTAGCAATTATTACGCTTCATTGCTAAGTAAAAATTATTTTTATGTTGAAACCATGCCATAATATAGTCACGGCCTTTGTTGAGTGGGTCAACAAAAGACATAGCATGCATTCTACGATGTAATGGAGAAAGCAGCATCAATGAAGAAAACACCCATCTGCCGCTGCAGACACGCGAGACATGTTTTCTTTGGGGTGTCCTAACAGGAAATCAATACAGCAACGGTTGCATTGTTTCAGGGTGCTGACAGTTTGCATGCGAAACTAACAGATTCTGAAACCAGTGGCGCATTATAACTTTGTATTGTTATAGCGGTTTGCTTCTAGTCTTATTGTGTTCTGTTGAATTAATACTGCTGTGTGCACTCGGTTGTTATTAGCTGTCTGTGTAGTGATAACAAAAATGCCACTGTTATATTTAAAAATATGGTCAGGGCCCTATGTGCAGTGTGGACGAACAGATAGAGCACCAAAACAATGTACTACTCCCTTAGTGAATGTAAAGGCACACGCCATCAGTAAAATATTGGACGGTTTCCACTCCTGGCATATTTCGTTGCATCTCGTCAGGCGCATACTGCAGAAGTGCATATCATTTATGTGAAACAAAGAATGATACTTTGGCTAAAATATGTATATCGTGGCTGACCTTGTGCGAATGTGTAGAGCTCTATATGGTGTAGGAGAGTTCATCATTCTTCAGGAATCCCTGTGCAGTCGACATGTCACAACACGTCGAACAGAAAATTTGCTGATTAGCAAACACACAGTCAATAAACAATCTGCAGTTCCTATAATGTATTCTTCAAACAATGATCGATTGCTCAAATATACCGAAGCATGATATATTAGTGGATTCCAGCCGTTGCTATGTAAACTGCAGGACTTCCGTGGACATGGCGCTCCACACATTCGTGCAAGGTCAGGGTAGAAGTAAAGTTAGTCAGTCGAGGTTCCAACTTCACGGCAACGGGTCGTCCCCATTATGCTCCATTCCCGCGCCAGTGAATATCACACAAAATGCTCCCCACTGTCCAATGTGACAAGTGGAATAGACAAGAGTTTAGGGTAGAAGTATATCATATTTTAGCCAAAATATCATTCATTGTTCCACATAAAATGATATGTACCCCTGCAGCATGCACCCCGCGAGATGCAGCAATTTTTTAATTTTTTTTTTTGGTGCAGTGCTCGCTCATTTTGAACTCAAGCGTAGTCCATAAACATTATTTATAGTAGTGATGGACTGAATTTTGCGTGTGGATTAGCTTTCCCTATTAACAGTGTCCCTCGCCATCAGGCAAACCCACTCCGACTTCAGAGGTACTTATAATTTACGTCCCTAAGTCAAGGACGGCAGGTCAACATTTTAGTCCAGCTGTCCGGTGTAGGGGTTGAACCGCTTACCTCGGCATCAGCACACCGGATGTTTAAGAACACGCGTTCTTACTCATTTGGCCATGCGGACCTCAGCGAAATATGCCATGCAAGAAATCGTGAAATATTTTATTTATGCGTGTGTTTTTAGGCAGAGAGCATCGTTGTCTGGGGAGAATGGTGCAGCGAGGATCTGGTCGACACTCAGTTCTCCGAGGAAAGGCCAGACGAACACATAATCAGATTGCAGCTGGCACCATTAGTAGTGGAACTTTCATTAGTTGTTAAAGATGAGGACGGAGAGTTCTGTGATGTCGGTTTTTGACTCAATTCAACATTTAAGAACCTGAAATATGTTCCATCTTGCACCAAGAATGGAGAGCTGTTTTAGCCCAGGCTTCCATGCGTGTGGATGATTCTATAAAAAATGTTTTTCATATCCTTTACAGGACATCTCTGTCAACACCAGCATCTTTCAGCTGTCTGTTGATTTCTTGGCAAGATTATGCTCAGTAGTTTGCCATTGCTTTCTGAGCGGCCGGCTCATTATCCCGCAAGTCACGAGCGGGTCGAACCGCTTCCAGTTCTCGCCTCGTTGCGAGACCCTGCGTGGATAAACGGGATTACGGAGAAAGTGGTGTAACCCCTCAGCCAGAGAGACCGGCGGATGACTCTACAGCAGCTCTAAATTCACTGTTGGAGTAAACAGCGGATCTTATTATCCTGATGTGAATTGTGCATGGAACAATCTCAAATATGACACTGACAGCACGCGGACAGCTTCTGTCAACACATGGGGAGCTGTAGGCAGGTTATTGCTAGACTACAATCATGAGAACTTAAGATCGCATTGCAAACACAATGCGCTGGAATTTCTAATGTAACATTACCTTTAGACATGTACTGACTGCATGTAGGGTTATATGGCCTTCCGCACAGCAATGGAACAAGTGTTTCAGTACAGCGATGGTACTATATGGACTTCCTTGTGTGAATGTCCGGTGTACATACCATTTTACAGTGTTTTTATTGTTGTCTATTGTTCGCGGACATATACTTTCACACTTGTTGTATACGTGATAACTACTACTTATCAATTTATGAATGCAGTAATGTGCCTTGGAGATGGTGTAGATTGGTGGACAGTACAAGATGTGTTTGTTGACAGACATACGCCATGTGTTTTTCTACAGGAATCAATGTGTAAATAATATGGACACCTAATGAGATGGTTAACTGGAGTTTTTTTCCCTTCTCACAACTGCATTTCAAGGCATAATGGTAGCGTAATTGTCAACTGGCGTGGGAATCTGAGGTTGATACCTCGTGAGCTGTTACAGAATTGGTTGATCATACCACAATAGCACGTGTATATACGGTTGTATGGTAGTTTCTCACCCCAGGCTTTAATGGGTAGACTACACACGCGCATCGTATGCTACCCAGGGTTCGAGGGACACGCGCTCATGGTATGTCTACCCGTCACGGGAGAGATTACAAAAGACAAGGGGAAATAATCAAAAGAATACAGAGGGGAAAAGATTAGACAAGACCATAAGGGCAAAATGGGAGAAAGAATACACAAAGCCATATGGGGGAAATAGCTGAATGGATTAAAAGATAAGGCAAGACTGATAAGAAAAATGGGAAGGATTAGACGAGACTGTAAGTGAAATAATGGGAAAGGATTAGACAAGACTAAGGGAAACCAGGGGAAAAGATAAGACCCGACCGCAAAGGAAAATGATTAAAGAAGATTGTCAGGGAAAACATGGGAAAGGATTAGACAAGACTGGAAGGGAATCAGTTTAGGCAATATGTAAGGCATAACTCCACACCAGGAAAAACT
Organism: Cepaea nemoralis; assembly: GCA_014155875.1. Classification (NCBI taxonomy): domain Eukaryota; kingdom Metazoa; phylum Mollusca; class Gastropoda; order Stylommatophora; family Helicidae; genus Cepaea; species Cepaea nemoralis. The sequence continues at coordinate 67,475 of JACEFZ010010362.1, read as the reverse complement.
GTTCAGTTGTTGCCTGTATACTACTACTACTACTACTACTACTACTACTAGTCTAGGGCCATGGCTTTGGATGATGGGGTGTAGATGGAATAAACAATTCACCCTGGAAGATTGCCCCCTGAAGACGTACGCTAAGCGTAGCTAGTTAGTTATCTGTTGGGGTTTGAACTCTGCACAAGTCTGTATGTGCTCAAATCCTCCCCCCAACATATGCATCAGCGTTCAACAGCTAGTAGTGCCAGTTCTGTGTTGGTAGACGAGGCACCTCATGTCCCAGAATGAATAACATTGTTCTGTATAAGTCTACTTATAGTTAATATTTCCAAACTTACTGACCATTAAACTTTTACCAAACCTTTTTTCTAGTTATAGTTCTTAACATTCCCAACATAACAATGAGTAACATCAATGTAGTTGTTGTGAAATATAAATCTTGTAAACAACATAAGTCACAATACAATCTTGGGTGAACTTGTACAACTGACCCAGCCTATACAGGGCACCATGAAATGTCTTGGGGAGTGATGGACACTGGCGTGGCACTGACCATATGACCCAGTGACTGGTCTATGACAATATGCGTTTATTACTATATGGATCAGTGGCGAGAAACAGATGTAGTGGCTGGGGCTTTATTGCAAAGGCTAATGGACGAGTCTTGAAAAAGGAGAGTCTGGCATATGAGACTACGACCTCCAGCATGAGAATGGAGGTGGAGACAGTAACAGCGGCATTCCGGTGGCTAGAAGAGACTACTGCAACACACGTTGTATTCATTACAGATTCAAAGAGTATGCTTAGCAAGGTGGAGAAAGGAATGTTTCGTGTGGAATGGCTCTTGTCGCTTCAGAGTTCAGATCGTGAGAATTGTATGGATATTTTGCCCTGTGCCATGCGGGTGTACGAGGGAATGAACAGGCTGATAGGCTAGTAGGGAAGGCACCTCTTGGTGGTATCATGCCTATGGACAAGGGGGAGGTGATCGTGCGCTTGTGGGACCAGGTGGAGGAACAGATTGAGAACCCATATGTGGAAAGAATGAGATTGCGGGGGATCGGCAGGGGTTCTGGAATAATCTCAAAACTGAGAGGGAAGACCAGGAGAACTTTCAATCAGATAGCGGTGGGAACGATTAGTAGTATGGATTCGCTGGCTGTTGAACAAGGGGACGGAGCACGTATGGGAATGTCCTGAGTGCAGTGATGTCGGTTCTGAACTCAACTCAACTACTATATGCCCAAGGTATGCAGTAGGCTTCTTGTATTTGTTACAATCAAACTTTGTCAATACTTTGAACAATCTAACAGTCTAAGACAATACAAATACAGAGAAATGTATCCACAGACAGGACAATTCTCAAGTCCTTTAAGAAAGAAATCTTCAACCTTCAACCAAGTGTGTTTGGTCACATCTCCTTCAGGAGCATGGTCTGCAGCAGACATAGGTGACCATGACTCTCCATTTCTGTCTTTCATATGATATATTCATGCAGTTCATGCTGCTTTTATTTTTTTTTGCGCACGCTTGCTTTGAGCTCAAGTGTACTACACAGACACCTTACCTCGGCATCATCACAACGAATGTTTAAGAACACGCTGATATGATTATGTTTCCTAGTTATTTCAACTGCCAGATTATTTTAAACATACACAAGTTGCTTTATTTCCTGTTTTTTGTCCCTATCCAAACTGGCTAGGTATCTAGTCTCATGACTCAAGAGATCAGGACGTGTGATATCATTAGACACGGTGGTTCTGTCCAGCCTGATGCTGAGATCAAATACGGTAGCCTCCAAGCATCAGGTGGAAACACTACCTCTCAGCCATAGCTTTCCTATTGTGAAAATCAATCATTTAAAGTATAGGTGAACCTTGGGCACAGCTACTCATCCCATCTCATCATGTTCCTCTTGTACCTTGCGGTGTCGAGGCAGATAAGTGCCCATTTATGTGCTTCATGTATCAAGATTACCATGAGCTCTGCTATTTCCTATATCCATAGTTTACGTGGCCAGCCTCTTCTGCTCCATTTGGTCTGTACATCATTGCTTGTTGCGGTATACTGTTAGTTGGTAACCTAGTTACATGGCCAAACCATTTGACTTGCTGCCTTCTAATACAATCTAGTGCTGCTATAACCCTCACTTTAGTCCTGATTTCTTAATTTCTCTCTTCTTGATACATTGAGTATTCTTCTCAGGAATCTCATTTGTGTTGTGATTTCTCTTTTCCACAGCTGCAAGTGTGTGAAATAATAAGACATTGAACAAACAAACTTTATTTTTAAAGGGCTACAAATTGGGAACACAGCCCCATTTTACATTCAGCCCTTCCATTCACTCATCTTTTGCACACCAGTTATCAATCATGGATGTTACATTTAAATTGAAAACAAAAAATGTAAAATGAATGCCAAAAACACACACCAAACATAAACAATTCATACTTTATTATGAGACAGGCAGCAGACAGACACACACACACACATCCACATACAAACATAATAGGGGCGTTCATGCCGCAAACATGATCATGTCATAGTCATGTGGTAAGTACTGACCTATGAATAAAAGAGCACATGCTCATCATCCCATGATGCATAGGTTCTGTTTATGACCAGTGGACATTTATCAAAGAATGCAGGCAGCTTAAGCTAACAAATCTGTGTTGAAGACAACAGTGACAGACTGGGCACAAATGTTTCGGAAAGGATGTCAGTTCATGACAGATCTTTGACAGCCGGGTCACGCGCATATTGTTGAAACAAAAAAAAAACCATCTCAAAATTGACGCAGCAGTACTGATGAACTGTTGTCGAAGCATACGTTCACTAGCGAAAGAATTTGATGTGTCAATTGGGACAATTCAAACGGTCGTTTGTAAGAAACTGCAATACCGGAAGGTGTGTTCACAGTGGGTACCATGGATGTTGACCGACCACCAAAATGAGGAACACATGGGATGGTGTTTTAACCACTTGCTGCGTTACAGAGTGAGGGTGATGCATCTCCCTTCCTCATAGTGGCAGATGATGAGTCACGTTGTCACCACTTTGAGCTGAGCAGCAAAAGAGAGAGCATGCAATGGAAGCATGCTGGATCACCAAAAGCCAAAAATTTCAAGGTACAGGTTTCCGCTGGTAAGGTTATGCTGAGCGCATTTTTTTTTACCATGAAGGGCTATTGTTGGCCGGCTTTAAAGAACCTGGTGTCAACATCAACTCTACCCACTACTTGCAAACACTAGACAAGCTGCAAAAAGCCATCAAGAATAAACGGCCCGGCATGCTTTCTCGCGGTGTGATTATGTTGCACGCTATTGCTCGTCCGCATGTCGCAAAGATTGTGCAGGAAGCATTAGCAAGGAAGAAGTGAGAAATTCTGCAACATCCAGCCTATAGTCCTGATTTGTCACCATGGTGTGATTTTCATTTGTTTGGACCTCTAAGAAAAGCTTTCAAGGGGCAACAATTTCACACAGATGCAGACGAAATGAATGCGGTAAACACTTGGTTCAGTGAGCTACCACAATCCTTTTCATGGACGGCATTCGCCGCCTACCTAAGCAATGGGATGCTTGCCTGAATGCCTACAGCGACCTCTTCTGACCAACCCATGACGCATAATTCATTTAAAATGAATACTTTGTTTAATTCTACACCTCTTAATGATTCTTTCATGCTTTTGTAATAAAGCCATTGGAACGGATTTCAAATGAGCGTCCCTAATATATATATGTACTCTAATATATTCATACACTTACATACATAATTCATGCAAACATACGTACATACTTCTTTAGTCCTTAGTACAAGGTCATTCCATTATAAAATGAGATGATCAACAGAACATTTCTTTCCCAGACAAATAAATGGCAACTTTTTATGTCAAAGGCAGGAGATTAATATAGGGTGTTTTAATTTATGATGGCATAGTAGTGGTAGAGAGGATAGGAGTGAGAGAAGAAATGAAGTGTCGCGGGACGTGAAGACCATGAGGATTATAGAATTAACATGTCACATGCAATTTTCAGTAATTTGGAATTTTCATGTCACATAGAATTTTTTCTACTCCTATGAGCGCCAATCACTATACGTGTGTTTATTTATTAACTTTCTTGGTGGCCTCAAAGGGTTCCCCAATTGACATTCCTCTGACATTGTCTGTTCTGTCTCCAGCCAGCACAGATCTGTACCGATCACTGGTGAAATCTGGCATATCTAATGAAATGCACGCATAACATTGACTGAGAAAAAATACATTTTGCTGCACTGCTCACTTGCCTTATATATGTTCATGTGCATGTGTTGATGAAGGCACAGTCATGTGTCTGCATTCTGCGGTGTAGTTAGGATGTGCTTCACAATCCAGGAGACCAGATTGTGAACTCCAGTAGGACAAGTTTGGAGGTCAATGTACAGAAACCTGGCCTGTGCACCGCCATCATTAATCAGGGCCAGGTATCTGTATATGTCAGTCCTTAATATTAATACCACACATGACTTGACACCAGACCGATCAAACATGTCACAATAGTGTCACTGACATAAGTTTACTGGCCAGAAGGTTGATTTCATTGCATTGGGTTTGATCTCACATGACCTGGTCTCTGTACAGAATGGCCTGCCGAAAGCACCACACAGAGCACAAACTCCATAGTTCCAGCAATGATCCTCAGGAGTCTCTCTCTTTCTCTCCCCCCCCCCCCCCCCACCCCAAAAAAAAAAAACACAAACAATATTGCTCTCAGTTTTATTCCCAATAAGTACCCTTAGTTACATTCAGACACAACAAATAAACATTTGACAATTGCTGTCTTGATAACCAACCACATTTTAATGAAAAGGTTCATGAAAGTAAAACATTAAAGGTGAACAGATCGTCTTCATTGCACCAAGTCCTATCCCAGAGACATCATTAGAAGTCTCTAGGGAAATTGCACTTGTGAGCCGTATGATGGAGTTTGGAATAAAACCCACAACCTTCACAGCACAAGGCAGGCATCATAACAACTAAAGGAAGCCTGTATAATACACATTATATACAACTGTCAGACAGGGAGATTGTTTTGTGGCCATGTAATAAAAGCAATGGAACATATGACTGGAACTATCATCATTAGAACATGCAGACCTCCCCCGATGTGTCTCCACCTTGACGTGGTGGGGGAGCTTGCGTGTCCCATAGACCCCGTTTGCTTACCGATGGGTGAAAAATTACATATCGGACAGCTTATGGGATAGGGACCAGACTAAGAGAGACACAACCTGCTGCTCTGCAGGCATAGACTGAGGATAGCAGTCAAAATTTAAATGAGGTGCACAAAGGCAGAATTTCTTGGTCCGGACAAATCTCTTAAGGCTCCCTGTCGAGGGCTGTGGCTGAACGCCTCTAAGCCACAAACCCTCGGATCTTAGAGCCAGGCTGATACCCGTCTACCGGAAAATAGAAACATGATACTGAGCAAGCTACATGCTCAGGTCTGATACATGTTCGAAGGCTCCCAGCTGGGGGATATGAGAGTTTCCCGGATGAAGGGGCCTGGCCGTTTCCCGTTCACTGCTGCACGAAGGTAAGGTGCTGAGCCGGCAGCACATGTAGCCTACCTCGTGAGCGAATACAAAAAAGTCAGAAGAGTGCCCCAGTCGAAGGGTTACGAAAACTGTCTGTATCTAACTCATAGAGAGTGTAGACAAAAGTGGAAGAATGTCTCATCAACGCGAAATGGAACGCACGGCGAACGAACCTATTGCGTGGTCTGAAGTCACAAGCAAAAGCTTACCGAGTGGATGTCACTCGCAGTCTGACCGCCCCTGGTGTGTGATTGAGCGATCAGTGGCAAGTGGGATGCCCAACACATGGAAGTGAGGAACTAAAGCAGCCATGAGCAGGACGTGGAAACTCCTTGGGTGAGCCCAGTCTCAGAGCAATATGTGCCGGCTCTGCAATTATGGAAGCCTCCTTGGATAGCGAGAAAATGCCCATGGTCTGCCCCTGCCTTCCCTTGAGGGCAGACCACGATATCGTTGATCGTCCGATCTTGACCAGCTGAGATGTGGGTGACATTACAACAGTCTAACGTGTCTCGAAACCAGAGGAAGGTTAACCTCACTAAAAAATGCCCGCCGGAAGTCGGAAGTGTCGTCCTACGGGTGGCAAACTAAAAATTGACACTACGCATTTACGTCCGAGTGAAATGTCTCGTCCAAATGTCTCCCGTGCTAGGAACAGCTCTGACTACCTAGTTTCCGAATGCCGCTCTTGTTCGGAACAGCTCTGACTAGGTAGTTTTCCGAATGTCCGCCGTGCCTGGAACAGCTCTGATGGGTACAGGGACAAGCACATGTCCGAAAACTCGCTTAGTGGAAACCAACCGCAGCTGACTGGTTTGTGCAGGAACGGCCCAGGGCGAGCGAAATACACAATATATTGAAGTGAGGAATTAAAACAGCCATGAGCAGGACGTGACGATTCCCTCGGTAAACCCAGCACCAGAGCGTTATGTGCCGGCTCTGCAATTATGGAAGCCACCCAGGATGGCGGAAAATGCTATGGACTGTCCCTGCCTTCACTTGAGGGATGACCGTGTAGTCTTCGACTGTTCCAACTAGACCAGCTGAGATGTGGACGGTACCACAAAAGTGAGAGTCTCCCAGGATTGCTAACCTGGCCAAAAATGCACGCAAAAAGTCGGATGTGTTGGCCTGAGGGTTTCGACCCGAGGGTGCCTAACCAGACACACCGCAATCACATCTGAAAAAATCACTCCGGATGAACGCAAAGAAGAAGAAGAAGAACATGCAGACCAAGGGAAATGGGGCTCCATGAGGTCAAACTGTGGCATGCAGGAATCATATCAGTAGCACTGACCCCCAACACCAGGGACTGGACGAGGTCAAACTGTGGCATGGAAGAATCATATTAGTAGCACTGACACCCCCCCCCCCCCCCCCCCCCCCCCCCCAAACACCTGGGGCTGAGGTCGACAGAGATGCATGAATGCCTGCGTTATTTAGCAGTTATTATGACAATTAAATACAATATTGTCTATGTCCTTTTCAGGATGTTGCAATCAACCCCAGGTTGATTTTTCTGTTCAGTAGTTTGTCATTGCTTTGTGAACAAGAAGTCAATGTTTAAGCTCAACTGAATGCTGGTGTAGGGGTTGAACAGCCAACCTCATCATCAGTGCACTGGAAGTTCAAGAGCGAGTGCTTTTATCATTTTGGCCAGACAGATTTCAATGGGCACACATTAAACTGACCATAAGGAGGAGGGAGACAGAGGAATGAACAATGGCAAGCGTAAGGTGATTGTGGATGTTAGTAGATAAACTGTGTACACACTGTACAGGTAAATGATATTTGTGTCTGACTGACCATGAAGTCTTGAAGGGGAATACTGTGTTCTGTTAGTGAGTTGCATATGACTTGATGTCAGTAGACAAGAGATATTTTTGGTTTTAATGTAATTTTTGAAGCAGTTTCCTGCCATGGGTGACGTGATACGGCCATCACATGTTTGTAGGCCAGAATGTGCACAGGGATGGGTGGCCACTTCCCTCACTTAGCAAGACAACAAACACAGGTGCCGAACTCCCAGCCTTTCCCTCACTTAGCAAGATAATAAACACAGGTGCCGAACCCCCAGCCTTTCCCTCACTTAGCGAGACAACAAACACAGGTGCTGAACCCCCAGCCTTTCCCTCACTTAGGGAGACAACAAACACAGGTGCCGAACTCCCAGCCTTTCCCTCACTTAGTGAGACAACAAACACAGGTGCCGAACTCCCAGCCTTTCCCTCACTTAGTGAGACAACAAACACAGGTGCCAAACTCCCAGCCTTTCCCTCACTTAGTGAGACAACAAACACAGGTGCCGAACTCCCAGCCTTTCCCTCACTTAGTGAGACAACAAACACAGGTGCCGAACTCCCAGCCTTTCCCTCACTTAGTGAGACAACAAACACAGGTGCCGAACTCCCAGCCTTTCCCTCACTTAGCGAGATAACAAACACAGGTGCCGAACCCCCAGCCTTTCCCTCACTTAGCGAGATAACAAACACAGGTGCCAAACCCCCAGCCTTTCCCTCACTTAGCGAGATAACAAACACAGGTGCCGAACTCCCAGCCTTTCCCTCACTTAGTGAGATAATGAGATAACAAACACAGGTGCCGAACTCCCAGCCTTTCCCTCACTTAGCAAGACAACAAACACAGGTGCCGAACTCCCAGCCTTTCCCTCACTTAGCGAGATAACAAACACAGGTGCCAAACTCCCAGCCTTTCCCTCACTTAGCGAGATAACAAACACAGGTGCCGAACCCCCAGCCTTTCCTTCACTTAGTGAGATCACAAACACAGGTGCCGAACCCCCAGCCTTTCCTTCACTTAGTGAGACAACAAACACAGGTGCCGAACCCTCATCAAACTGTGTTCGTGACATCAGCACAGCTTTCAATGAACTACACTTTCACACCAGCTTAATACAGAACAGGCTGACATAAATACTAGGCCATGACACGATTTGCTGAGCCGACCAACCCGCTGTATTTCCTTCTACATCTTTGGAATGATACAAGGGTCATAGAGTGCAGGACAATGTGAACATGAACATGACTCATGAACCTCAGCATCTGGCTTTAGTCAGTTAATGGGGACAATCATGAATGTCAGGTGTCACGACACAGCTTCAAGATTAACTGTGGTACAACAATGCAATGGTTGTATGAATATTGACATCAAAGTGTATTAAGCTGGCCACCAACCAGTCGTGCCTAGACTGCCTTGTGGAGTAGTGTCTTAAATCACCACAGCAGGCGACACCATCTCCTACACAGCTCAGACTCTGGTGATGCTTCTCTGGTACTCTGCCCCGATCAATATACTAATCTTACATTGTCTTTGGCAGTGTTTTCCTATATCAGACAATGCCTGTACCTTTCCCACTCATTGTCAAGTAAATCAATTATCCCTTCTACGATGTGGAGACTGCGTGGCCATTATTTTTCTAGTCTAAAACAAATAGCCCAAGAAAGCTGTCTTTACACTCGCTGTTTGAACCAGTCTACAAAGAATATACAAGTCTTGTTGTCGTGTCAATTGTCGCCTTTGAAACATTAAAAATATGTCTGCATGCTTAATTGTTCGTTATACACTTACAATAGGATGTCACTACAAATATTTTGAACATCATTCAATACATCTGGTCAGTCTAGAAGCCTAGCACTAAGTCTCCAGTTTTTGTCCGACCAAACCTGTGTCAGCCATTTTTCCACCCGCTGTTTTCCCCTAGCAGATTGTGCTGACCTGGACTTTTAACCTTTTGGGGTAAAAGTTGGTCTTGAAGTCCTTGTATTGTCTGTCCTTGTTGATTGCTCTTCTAATCTTGCTGTCTACTCACTTTATCCTATTTTAATTTAGCCCATAACCTATACAGTTTGTGATCATACACATGTCCTTGACATTGACACATACACTGAGATATGTGACCGTGACCTATTACTCATGTGAATGTAAAACTGGACACATCAAATGAGATGAACAGATGATTTAGCACCGCAGGCTATGTGCAGATGTCAGAATCATCATGGTCAGTATGAAGTCATGCTGGACATTACTAATATTATATAGCATTTGAACATTTCAGTTTTACAAGTGACCACTCAAAATAATTAGTATTGCCAATAGCAATGTAGTTAATTTAATGAGAAGTTGTAGGGTTTATCACACAATATATGTATATAACATATTTGAGTGAGTATGTGAATAAGTGAGAAAGCGAGAGAGAATATAAATAAACACACACAGAAAATAAGGGAGAAAGAGGGAGTGTATATAAACAAACACATACAGAAAATAAGAGAGGAGAGAGAGAGAGAGTCAGCAAGAAAAGAGTCAGATCTTTTTTTAAAGCATCAGAAGAGATAGAGAGCATCAGTGTGTGTTGTGTGAATGTTCAGAGAGGACAGTTGGATTTTTTTAAAGCATCAAGTATAAATGTGTGCGTGATATATATATATATATATATATATATATATATATATATATATATATATATAGAGAGAGAGAGAGAGAGAGAGAGAGAGAGAGAGAGAGAGAGAGCGCAAATGATTATACATGCTGGACGCCAAGCCAAACCCTGCTTGAAGAAGACAGCAGATCTCCCTGACAACATGCACACTGACACTGAGGTGGAATCTCCCTGACAACATGCACACTGACACTGAGGTGGAATCTCCCTGACAACATGCACACTGACACAGAGGTGGAATCTCCCTGACAACATGCACACTGACACAGAGTTGGAATCTCCCTGACAACATGCACACTGACACAGGTGGAATCTCCCTGACAACATGCACACTGACACAGAGGTGGAATCTCCCTGACAACATGCACACTGACACTGAGGTGGAATCTCCCTGACAACATGCACACTGACACTGAAGTGGAATCTCCCTGACAACATGCACACTGACACTGAGGTGGAATCTCCCTGACAACATGCACACTGACACAGAGGTGGAATCTCCCTGACAACATGCACACTGACACTGAGGTGGAATCTCCCTGACAACAAGCACACTGACACAGAGGTGGAATCTCCCTGACAACATGCACACTGACACTGAAGTGGAATCTCCCTGACAACATGCACACTGACACTGAGGTGGAATCTCCCTGACAACATGCACACTGACACTGAGGTGGAATCTCCCTGACAACATGCACACTGACACTGAGGTGGAATCTCCCTGACAACATGCACACTGACACTGAGGTGGAATCTCCCTGACAACATGCACACTGACACTGAGGTGGAATCTCCCTGACATGCACACTGACACCGAGGTGGAATCTCCCTGACAACATGCACACTGACACTGAGGTGGAATCTCCCTGACAACATGCACACTGACACTGAGGATGGACACTAAACACAGACAAAACAAACATAGCCCAGAGAATACATGTGTTCAGCGTTAGTTTCATGAAAACTGTACAGTTGTAGCAACAGTATTCCCATGGCAGACAGTACCATTGGGGTATCAAAAAGAAAACCACATGAAAGTAAACAGCAGTAAGGCACAAGAATGGACATCACAGAGACTGGCACCGTAGATGGCAGTAATCCTGTTCACATTCCAGGATGTATGTGGTTGAGGAGACACATGAACACGCCAGTCAGTGTGAGATTTCAATGATGATACATCAATACTCAAGTTGAATGTGTGGATAAAGCTTTGCCTTTGACGCCTTCAAGTAAAGATTTCAACCAGTTATCTCGCTCCTTGGACTCTGCCAGTGCATGAGCTATCTTTTCATCCATTTCAGCATTTGTGGCATCTAGTTTCCCCATAAAATCTATTAACTGTTCCTGAGGATAATAAAGAACAACATTGAAACCAACCATGTTAAAATGGTATGTCATCTTATTTGTCCTGTCCGTCGTTGCTAATGAGGACTGTGTTTATTGTTTGTCAGTAGGAACTCACGTTTAATCATGACAATACGAGTCCATTTGGATTTAAGTGAGGAGTCTCTGTCTCACTAAATCAGCCCAATTTCAATTAATCCAGTGGCAAATATTGATTTATTTTGGGGGGCGGGGGTCACAAACACATATAATAGATTAATAAGACGTGTAGCACTAGAAAACCTGGTGATCTAGTTAAACTAGGTCATGACAGGTTAATGTTCCAGAAACTTCTATACATGCAAATATTTGCTGAATGAAATGTCATTCTGTAGCAAACTGTGAAGTAAAGCTGCACAAACGTGACCTACATTTAGAGACTACAAAATGCCAATACAGAGGTATGAAGGAACCAAACTTTACACTACATACAATTAGCATATGAAAAGAAATTCTTAGTTATTAAGCAAATGATGGAATAGAACAGAAAGCTGACTGACTAAAACATTTGCTACAGCGATACCAGCTTCGACTTGTATTCATAACCATTGAGCTAGTGACAGATCAATATCTTGAGTTCTTAGACCGTGAAACATTCTGTAGCAGCACATCATGAACTCAGTCTGTCCCAAACAATGCACCAAGTGTGAGTGTCAGTCAGTTATTCACCGTGTCATTTATATCAACATTGTTATAAAAACACTGATTTATCTTCTCCTGTTAATTTTACAAATGCAGTTCAATACTTTGCTCTTTTAGTATGCATAGTGTGGCTTTCTGGTCAGCCAGTGCAGACTAGTTTAGTCTAAACCAGGGGTGGCCAACTTTTTCCGCAGGCGGGGTCAAATTTCATAAATAATATTTCCTGCCGGGACACGCACCTAATTTTTAAAAAAAAATTTGTTACTTAAAGTAAACAAGCAAGTGTGCTACAGCTTCGACCACATCGTTGTTTCCCACTCCGCGGGCCACAACATGACTCCCGGCAGGCCACATGCGGCCCACGGGCCTCGTGTTGGCCACCCCTGGTCTAAACCCTGCCTGTTCATCCCTTCAGTGTTTGCCAATGGCATTTCTCCAGAATCATCTTGTCTAATATGTTCCCAGTAACTGACAGTAACATTATTACTCTATAATGTTCACGTCTGCAGGTCTCGTTCCTTAGGCAACGTCATAAGTTACTTTCTCCATTGTAAATATATAAACAAGTTGCTTTCTTCAATGTGAATATATAAACAAGTTACTTTCTTCAATGTAAATATATAAAGAAATTACTTTCTTCAATGTAAATATATAAGCACGTAAAACCAGTATCACAGTAAACGCAGAGACACTACATACTTTCATGTCTGTCAGGCAGGATCTGACAGCCCCCTTGGCTTTCTGCAGACTGTCTTCCATCTCAGCCAACTGGTTCTTCACATCTTCTTTCTTTCTGCCAAGTCTGTGAACATACATAGCCTTGAATCTTCTGGAATACACAACTACTGACAACAAACATTCTCTATGTGTGTGCATGAATTTATGCATGGACATATGTAGACTAGAATCTTCTGGAATACACAACTACTGACAACATTCTCTATGTGTGTGCATGAATTTATGCATGGACATATGTAGACTAGAATCTTCTGGAATACACAACTACTGACAACATTCTCTATGTGTGTGCATGAATTTATGCATGGACATATGTAGACTAGAATCTTCTGGGATACACAACTACAGACAACAAACATTCTCTATGTGTGTGCATGAATTTATGCATGGACATATGTAGACTAGAATCTTCTGGAATACACAACTACAGACAACAAACATTCTCTATGTGTGTGCATGAATTTATGTATGGACATATGTAGACTAGAATCTTCTGGAATACACAACTACTGACAACATTCTCTATGTGTGTGCATGAATTTATGCATGGACATATGTAGACTAGAATCTTCTGGGATACACAACTACAGACAACAAACATTCTCTATGTGTGTGCATGAATTTATGTATGGACATATGTAGACTAGAATCTTCTGGAATACACAACTACAGACAACAAACATTCTCTATGTGTGTGCATGAATTTATGCATGGACATATGTAGACTTGAATCTTCTGGAATACACAACTACTGACAAACATTCTCTATGTGTGTGCATGAATTTATGCATGGACATATGTAGACTAGAATCTTCTGGAATACACAACTACTGACAACATTCTCTATGTGTGTGCATGAATTTATGCATGGACATATGTAGACTAGAATCTTCTGGGATACACAACTACTGACAACATTCTCTATGTGATTGCATGAATTTATGCATGGACATATGTAGACTAGAATCTTCTGGGATACACAACTACAGACAACAAACATTCTCTATGTGTGTGCATGAATTTATGCATGGACATATGTAGACTAGAATCTTCTGGGATACACAACTACAGACAACAAACATTCTCTATGTGTGTGCATGAATTTATGCATGGACATATGTAGACTAGAATCTTCTGGAATACACAACTACAGACAACAACATTCTCTATGTGTGTGCATGAATTTATGCATGGACATATGTAGACTAGAATCTTCTGGGATACACAACTACGACAACAAACATTCTCTATGTGTGTGCATGAATTTATGCATGGACATATGTAGACTAGAATCTTCTGGATACACAACTACAGACAACAAACATTCTCTATGTGTGTGCATGAATTTATGCATGGACATATGTAGACTAGAATCTTCTGGGATACACAACTACAGACAACAAACATTCTCTATGTGTGTGCATGAATTTATGCATGGACATATGTAGACTAGAATCTTCTGGAATACACAACTACAGACAACAAACATTCTCTATGTGTGTGCATGAATTTATGCATGGACATATGTAGACTAGAATCTTCTGGGATACACAACTACAGACAACAAACATTCTCTATGTGTGTGCATGAATTTATGTATGGACATATGTAGACTAGAATCTTCTGTTCTGGGATACACAACTACAGACAAACAAACATTCTCTATGTGTGTGCATGAATTTATGCATGGACATATGTAGACTAGAACCTTCTGGATACACAACTACTGACAACATTCTCTATGTGTGTGCATGAATTTATGCATGGACATATGTAGACTTGAATCTTCTGGAATACACAACTACTGACAACATTCTCTATGTGTGTGCATGAATTTATGCATGGACATATGTAGACTAGAATCTTCTGGGATACACAACTACAGACAACAAACATTCTCTATGTGTGTGCATGAATTTATGCATGGACATATGTAGACTAGAATCTTCTTGGGATACACAACTACAGACAACAAACATTCTCTATGTGTGTGCATGAATTTATGCATGGACATATGTAGACTTAGAATCTTCTGGATACACAACTACAGACAACAAACATTCTCTATGTGTGTGCATGAATTTATGCATGGACATATGTAGACTAGAACCTTCTGGGATACACAACTACAGACAACAAACATTCTCTATGTGTGTGCATGAATTTATGTATGGACATATGTAGACTAGAATCTTCTGTTCTGGGATACACAACTACAGACAACAAACATTCTCTATGTGTGTGCATGAATTTATGCATGGACATATGTAGACTAGAACCTTCTGGGATACACAACTACAGACAACAAACATTCTCTATGTGTGTGCATGAATTTATGCATGGACATATGTAGACTAGAATCTTCTGGGATACACAACTACAGACAACAAACATTCTCTATGTGTGTGCATGAATTTATGCATGGACATATGTAGACTAGAATCTTCTGGGATACACAACTACAGACAACAAACATTCTCTATGTGTGTGCATGAATTTATGCATGGACATATGTAGACTAGAATCTTCTGGAATACACAACTACAGACAACAAACATTCTCTATGTGTGTGCATGAATTTATGCATGGACATATGTAGACTGGAATCTTCTGGAATACACAACTACAGACAACAAACATTCTCTATGTGTGTGCATGAATTTATGCATGGACATATGTAGACTAGAATCTTCTGGAATACACAACTACAGACAACAAACATTCTCTATGTGTGTGCATGAATTTATGCATGGACATATGTAGACTAGAATCTTCTGGGATACACAACTACAGACAACAAACATTCTCTATGTGTGTGCATGAATTTATGCATGGACATATGTAGACTAGAATCTTCTGGAATACACAACTACAGACAACAAACATTCTCTATTGTGGTGCATGAATTTATGCATGGACATATGTAGACTAGAATCTTCTGGATACACAACTACAGACAACAACATTCTCTATGTGTGTGCATGAATTTATGCATGGACATATGTAGACTAGAATCTTCTGGGATACACAACTACATGACAAACATTCTCTATGTGTGTGCATGAATTTATGCATGGACATATGTAGACTAGAATCTTCTGGGATACACAACTACAGACAACAAACATTCTCTATGTGTGTGCATGAATTTATGCATGGACATATGTAGACTAGAATCTTCTGGGATACACAACTACAGACAACAAACATTCTCTATGTGTGTGCATGAATTTATGCATGGACATATGTAGACTAGAACCTTCTGGGATACACAACTACAGACAACAAACATTCTCTATGTGTGTGCATGAATTTATGCATGGACATATGTAGACTAGAATCTTCTGGAATACACAACTACTGACAACATTCTCTATGTGTGTGCATGAATTTATGCATGGACATATGTAGACTTGAATCTTCTGGGATACACAACTACTAACAAACATTCTCTATGTGTGTGCATGAATTTATGCATGGACATATGTAGACTAGAATCTTCTGGGATACACAACTACAGACAACAAACATTCTCTATGTGTGTGCATGAATTTATGCATGGACATATGTAGACTAGAATCTTCTGGGATACACAACTACAGACAACAAACATTCTCTATGTGTGTGCATGAATTTATGTATGGACATATGTAGACTTGAATCTTCTGGGATACACAACTACAGACAACAAACATTCTCTATGTGTGTGCATGAATTTATAACCAACCATAGTAGTAGTAGGCTATCTTTCAGTCCTGAAGGACTATAGAGTTGTGCCGCTTGGGAGGTGCCTGGCAGCACCGCTGGTGACTGTATAGTCCAATGCGAGAGTGACAATCCCTGTCAGTTTCCACATCTGTAAGACGAGGCAAGTCCCGCAGTAAGTGACTGCGCTTTGAGCCTGTGCCGCCTATCCTCAGTTTGTTGGATCAGATTGCGCTCAAAGAGCACCAGTCCGTTTCGTACATCTCTTCTCCAGGAGCATCTGTCTGTTGCAACTCTCTCCCACGTGTCTGGATCTATTCCAATGGTTTTCATATCTTGTTTACACACATCCCTATATCGCATTTGGGGTCTTCCGGTTGGCATCTTTCCTGTGGCTAGTTCTCCGTAAAGGAGATCTTTGGGAATACGTTCATCCTCCATTCGAGATACGTGGCCCAGCCTCTGCTTGAGGATGGTGTGCACTGTGGTAATATCTGCTCTTTCAAGCACCTGTTTGTTTGTTATGTGGTCTTTCCATGTTATGCCCAGGATACGTCTCAGACATCTCATGTGGAAGGAATTCAACTTCCTTTCTTGTCTTGAGTACAGGGTCCAGGATTCAGACCCATAGAGTAGTGTGCTAACAACACAAGCTTTATATACTTGAGCTTTTGTACGCTCTGATAGTCTATTATTCTCCCAAACTCTTTTAGCTAGCCTGGAAAATGTTGTGGCTGCCTTTCCAATGCGTCTGTCGATTTCTGTCTCTAATGAAAGATTATCTGATATTATCGACCCCAAATACACAAACTCGTGGACGACTTTCAATTCGTAATTAGAAATTTTGATTGACGGAGGCGCACCAGCATCTTGTTCCATCACCTGTGTTTTATTTAGGCTAATGGTGAGCCCAAAGTCTTTGCAGGCAGCTGCAAAACGATCTATGAGCCTTTGGAGATCTTCTGCTGTATGAGTAGTCAGTGCTGCATCATCTGCAAAAAGTAGTTCTCTTACGCATCTTGATCTTTGGTCTTTGCCTTGAGTCTTGATGGGTTAAAAAGTTTGCCATCAGATCTTGTGTGGAGGTATATGCCTTCAGTGGCAGTCCCAAATGCCTGCCTTAAGAGAACTGCGAAGAAGATACCAAAGAGTGTAGGAGCAAGCACACAGCCCTGCTTTACTTCACTGCTGATGCTGAATGACTGGGATGTTGAGCCGTCAAATAAAATGGTCCCCTGCATGTTTTCGTGGAATGATTTCACGAGTCTAAGAAGGGTGGGTGGACCTCCAACCTTTTCAAGGACCTTAAAAAGGCCGTTTCTGCTCACGAGGTCAAATGCTTTTGTGAGGTCGATGAAGGCAATATATAATGGCTTCCTCTGTTCTCTGCACTTCTCTTGGAGCTGCCAGAGTGAGAAAATCATATCGATGGTGGCCCTGTTGGGTCTAAATCCGCACTGCGATTCGGGGTAGATTCTTTCAGCAAGAATGTGTAATCTTTTAAGGATTACTCTGGCAAAAATCTTGCCTGTAATGCTGAGTAGGGAAATGCCACGATAGTTGTTGCAGTCGCTTCTGTCGCCTTTGTTTTTATAAAGGGTAACGATGTTTGCGTCTTTCATATCTTGTGGTATTGATTTTTCTTTCCAGCAGAGCTGAAATATTGCATACAGTTCTGGGATGATTGTTTCTTTGCTACATTTTAAAATTTCAGGTGGAATGCTATCTTTTCCAAGTGCCTTGCCGGATTTGAGAGAGTCTAGTGCTTCGCTGATTTCTGTGAGGCAAGGTTCGTTATCCAGGGCATGCATGGCAGACTGTTGATCGATGGCTTCCAGAGCTTCTTCGCTGACAGTGTTATCCACTGAGTATAGCCCTGAGTAGTGTTCTAACCAGCGATCCATTTGTTTCGCTCGATCTTTTATGATTACTCCCTCAGTTGA
This sequence comes from Cepaea nemoralis, assembly GCA_014155875.1. NCBI lineage: Eukaryota > Metazoa > Mollusca > Gastropoda > Stylommatophora > Helicidae > Cepaea > Cepaea nemoralis. Next base: position 49,031 of record JACEFZ010010362.1, on the reverse strand, counting down.
TCGTAAAGGGGCCATCTTATTTTTTGATGGACCGACAGCTTGCTTGATGCCCTCATACATTCCTCTTATATTTCCAGTGTCTGCACAAGTTTGAATTTGAGCAGAGAGCTGTAGCCAGTACCTGTTCGCACATCTTCTTGCCATCTGCTGTACTCTTCTGGCTGTTCGCAATGCCTGCAGTGTTTTCTCTGAAGGTGATGTTTTATACATTGAGAATGTATGTCTCTTTATCTCCAGGACTGGGAGCACCTCTTCAGAGTGTGCTTCAAACCAGTCGGTTGACTTAGTTTGCTTCTTGCCAAATGTTGATAGTGCTGTATTGTATATGGTGTCGCGAAAATGACTCCATCTCTCAGTGTAATTTCCGTTTGTGGGGCCAGGCAGAGTATCCTCTAGAGCCTGCATGAATTTGTTGACCTTCTCTTTATTTTGGGTACCGCTGGTGTCAATGCGTGGTCTTCCTTCTGTTCGGTTTCTGTAAATTCTCTTGGGCTTTATCTTCACCTTGCTAGAGACGAGTGAATGGTCGGTGTCGCAGTCAGCACTATGATAGCAGCGAGTCAGTCGTACATTGCGGAGGTTGCTGCGTTTAGTGAGCACCAGGTCGAGTTGGTGCCAGTTCTTTGATCTGGGGTGCCTCCATGCCATACGGCGGCACGACCCACCACGAAAAGTATAAATTGGAAAATGGGAATTCCCCACTCGGACACGAAAGTGGACGTCAACAAAGGAATCCAAGGAGAATGTGGACAACGTAATTGGACAGCAACAGGAGAGGCTGTGATTGTGATTTCGAACAAGGACGTGTTTCAAAGGATCTGTGTGAGGTGACCTCTGGACGCGATGATATGAGCGTGAGACAGCTCTGAGTCAGGAGAGGGATCTGTTGATGATAATACTGCAGTGAAGTAACCGGGCGGAAAAACCTAGAGTGGAATTACAGCTTAAATGGAATCAGTGGATCAGGGCGTCAAGCAGAGCGCAGTAGACTGGACACTCATCGGTGGATTAGTAAAGTAGGTGCCGACCCTGTTTATAGGGGTCAACCTACAGGTCTGCGTGAGTTTAATGTTCACATGTCTGCCACGGAATAAACTTCTGGTAGCGCTTTGATATCTTGACTTTTGCCGTTGATTATCATTGTATTCAAGGTAAGGACGCAAGTTTAATTCCTCGTCCTTCGTTGCTGTTTTGCATTATTACGAGTTGATACCTCGACGGTTGCCGGTGTAGGCACTTCGAGGCACTCCATGACACCTTGTGTTGAGGTTTTGTGTCAAAGAAGGTGTTGGTCACGCACAGATTATGGTGACTGCAGAATTCCAAGAGACTGTCCATTGTCATTAATCTTCCCAACGCCAAACTGTCCTAGACATGAAGACCAAGCATTGAAATCCCCCAGGATAAAAAGATGTTGTTTCTCTGGTGTTTCACTGACTTCTTTGCTAAGGTCGTCATAGAACTTGTCTTTAGATTCTGATGCTGCAGTTAGTGATGGGGCATAAACGCTTATAATACTAACTGGGCCTGCCTCTGTCTGGAGTTGGAGCTTCAGTATTCTTTCAGTGCCATCACTTGGTGGTATGATGGAATTAAGCAGCTTGTTTCTGATAGCGAAGCCAACTCCATGCTCCCTGGTCTCTCAGCACGGCTTGCCATGCCAGTAGAAAATGAAGTCCCTCTCCTTGATGCTTCCAGATTCTTGCAGGGCGACAATGTCTATCCCCAGTCTTAGTAGTTGTTGTTTATCACTGCAGTTTTGCGGGCATCCACAATCTCGTTTAGATCATCTGAGATGCCAGGGGTCATGGTTCTTACGTTCTTGTTGCTAGGTGTATAGATTGCGGTCCATGTGTCAGGATTCTCCTCTAAGCTCCACACACCCTCAGGAGCAGATGAACCGTGGCGAGACACCTTATTGACTGGGGGGCTGCCCAGCTTAGGCGAGCGGTAGCTGTCTAGTGAGATACGATGATCTCTCCCACCGTCGGAAGTAGACCCTGGCGCCTTGCTCTACGCCAATCGAGCATTAAGACTTATAACCGGCAAATGCTGCTTCCCGTGTTGTGTCACTGCTTTACGCGGTGCTGAAGTGACCTCTGTGACCATATAAGGTATATAAAGCAGCCATATTATCATAATGCACTGACAACCGGCTCTGTGGCAAAGGAGTTACGGACGCAATTTGTAATCCTGCATACCATGTTTGAAACAGCTGCGGGCGATTTGGCAGCAGACTGCCTACTGTTGGTTTTTTCTAAAATGGTATGAGTGCAGGTCATTCAGAAAGCCAATGGCAAACTACTGAATGTGAACTTGCCAAGAAATCACAAACAGCCAAGAAATGCTGGGCTTGACTGTGATGTCCTTAATGGATATGCAACTAACTTAACAATAGCAGAAGAGGATTCAATTCTCAGAATACACCATCACTATTTGTAGGTCAATCAATCAAGTGCCATCTCCACAGTGAAAGCTGGCCCCAATGGATCTCTAAGAGTTTCTAAATGTCAATCTGGTGCTACACACTGACACAACTATTTTTCCATCTCTTTATGCTATCATACCCTTTGTATCAGTGTTGCTTCACTGCCTTTGACATATCATGTTATCTTCACATCTGTATCACTTATTTGCTAGGTTACCTATGACATCTCTTGTTATCTTCACATCCGTATCACTTGTTTGCTAGGCTACCTGTGACATCCTTTGCTGTCATGTTCCCTTCTGTATTGCTGCTGTTTGCATGACTCTGCCCTCAAGTGTGATTTTTGTAAGCGTCTGGTCTTGTAATGTGGCTAAAATATGTGATATCTATTTTTTTATTTCTTGCATCAGCCTTTTAAAATAGGTGACGATCTTTCTCTTAAAAATTACAAGTGTCAAAATAATACTAACCACATTAATCCATATGGGCTGACTATACCACAGAAGATGTGGGCCCAACATCATACCCATAATACACTAATATTAGTGGTCAGCAAACTTGTATGTATACAGATATGAACACACATTTGTTACGAACATTTAAACATCCTTCTTCTGTTGTTGCCTTTCATCTTCCAATGAAGCATTCATCCTCAACCAACTCACCACAAGCTCTATGTACACTTGATTATGATTGGTTGGATCTGGCAGCTGAAGTTTTCTACAAGATTATGTAGTCAGCCTCAAGCCAACCCTTCTTAAGTGCTTTTTGTGACATGCATGGTAGTTTACTATTCTTGGCTTTTTCTTATGGGCACAGTAACACATGGGCGACATTAATATTGCACTATACAAACTACTTCTAATAGGTATAACCATGTAATCTATGTACAGATGTTTGATGTACTCCACACACAGATCACTTATTATTATTGTCAACTTACAGTGCACAAGTTGTCTGGTGCTCCTCCAGAACTCTAGCCCTCTCTGCCTCAGCTTGTTTGACCAATGCTTCCAGTCGAATCGACTCTTGCCTCAGTGTCTCCAGTTCCTCTGTCTTCTTGCCAGAGTGCAGCATCTAGCCATACACAGGAGTCCATATTCAACATATTATATATACATATAGGTAACACGACAATCTACAGAACAACATGTTATACATACATATAGGTAACATGACAATCTACAGGACTGTAAAAGTAAGTACGTATACAGGAGTCCATATTCAACATGTTATACATACGTATAGATAGCAGGACAATCCATATAGGTAAAATGACAATTTATATACTTGTAAAAGTACGTATGTGTATGTGTGATGTATGTACGTATACTTTCACATCTGTGTGTATTGTAATTTTACCTATAAACAAACATCTTGCATAACACACTGAAACAATCTAATGAAACATTCTGAAAGCTGATGTTTGTCTAGGATGTTGATCCTATCTTGAAGCCACAAAAGCATGGTGCCTAGTTTACCTGTCACCTGCCCGGTAGTCCAGGGCCACAATAATCCACAAGTTAAGGTTTCTTTGTTGTTATTCTACGGTGACTACATGAATCTAGGGTAGACCCAGTCTCTTAAAACAAGCATCAAAATAATGTTCTGGAAGATAAGGTGGCCAGTGTAGCACTGGCCAAACTCAAGAATCTGCCACTGGGTCCACTCTCAGTAATGCCTGTAAGTATATGAATATTGTGGTCTATTCATTCTGTGGTGTTCTCACTTCAGGATTCGGTCCCTTCTCATTCTCCCTTCACTGCTATCATGTTTTTTAAAGGAGGGGGTGAGGGTGATTCAAGATGGACAACATATCCAAGCAGGCAAGATATCAGCGCCTCACTAGGGATGCAGAGGTGTTTCCAAGGCACCAGGGCCAGGATCTATACTGCCCAAGACCTACTGAAACGTCCACGCCGTGCACCCAGGGCAACAGGTCCCTTCGGGGTCCTGGCTAACATAGTAGGATCGCTGATTCTTCTGAAGTCGGAGAGTATCTGCCTGCACGGCGAGGAACCACCAGTCTGCATACCAATTAGCCTGACATGGGAAAACGGATACTCACACAAACTCAGGTCCTGTATGACATCACACTGATGTTGGACAACAGGATGTCTTCATCCGACATACATGACTTCACGCTGGAGTTCACAGCCGGCAAACGCAAGCAAGCAGCGCCTCACTACTGATGAAGTGGTTCTCATGGCCTGTGCTGTGGTTATTTTCTCACTGGCATAAACACGGCCTTTATTTTTCCACACTTGCTGCCCCAGTGTGCTGGATCAAGGCCAGTGGGTTGGATCCAGATTTGTGGAGTGCAGCATAGGAGAACTCGGACATTCACAACAGCTGGCATGTGAATTACTACAGAACTATGGGGACAGTAACAAGGTAAAGTAAACAACCCAACCCCACGCCTTCGGCTGTATTTGGTATATGGTGCCAGCCCCATATTTGCATAGACCAATCAGCATTCAACATTGGGACATGTGGTCAATATCACACCGGACGCCTATACTTCCCCGGCTCTGTGGCGAAGGGGTCACAGACGCAATTCGTAATCCTGCATACCGCATTCTGTTTCATACAATGGTATGAGTGCCGGTCATTCAGTTAACAATGGCAAACTGTACGTAAAACTTGTCAGGAAATCACAAATAGCCACAATATGCTGTGGTTGACTGCGAAGTCCTATAAAGGATATGTAACTAACTTGTTGACTTCCCAGAACCGTTTCTGGTGCCCATTTTATGCTTGGTTGACCCAGGAACCAGTAATACACGGGTGAGGAAAAGATGCTGGTGATGGAGAGGCGCCAAACTGAGAAAACCTGCTACCAGCTAACTAGAAAGTCCTTGTTCTGGAACCCACGGGCAAAAGACAGAGAGGGAGATTTAAAGTGAGCTGCTTCTGCTGTATACGTGTGAAACATGGACAAAAAACATATAGGCTGAGAACTATCTAATGGCAGCTGACGTGTGGTTTCTGAGAACGCCCAAAATATACCATGGACGGACAGAAAAACAAATGAGAGCAGTCCTTCCAGAAACAAATGAGAGCAGTCCTTCCAGAAACAAATGAGAGCAGTCCTTCCAGAAACAAATGAGAGCAGTCCTTCCGGAAACAAATGAGAGCAGTCCTTCCAGAAACAAATGAGAGCAGTCCTTCCAGAAACAAATGAGAGCAGTCCTTCCGGAAACAAATGAGAACAGTCCTTCCAGAAACAAATGAGAGCAGTCCTTCCAGAAACAAATGAGAGCAGTCCTTCCAGAAACAAATGAGAGCAGTCCTTCCAGAAACAAATGAAAACCATAAATTACAGAACTTAGACTAGACAGTCAAGATTTTTTCGTTTTGTAAAGAAAATAAATGTGAAATCTTAGTGACAACTGTCACAATTGAATGAAAAAGAACAAAGGGATTACAAAGAGGTATGGGTGACTTGACCATATGATATAATCAGAACAATAATTGAGAGCTGATCTTGGACTCTAGTGATCATGTGAGATGTAGAGCCATGATAACATGACTTCTCGACACTGCACATGATAGCAAATCGCAAATAAAATAAGTAAAAACCAAATACCTGTTTCATGGTTTCTATCTCAGCTTCTTTATTTGCCAATTCTTTTGTCATCTGGGCCACAAGGTCCTTTCGTTCATTGATAACCTCAAGAAACTGTCAGCAAGTAATAGCACGATTCAGTATCAGTTAAAAATGCATACAAAAGACAAAGTTGCAGTTATAGACAAATTGTAAGTGAACGAAAGAAAAATAAACATTCAGTCTAATTTTCAAATAGAACATCACAAAACTTTGGACAGAAATGGAAATACATCTTCAGTGACAGTGTACAGAAGCATGTCAGTCATCTCAGCTGACCTTGCAGCGGGTCCTTTGCAGAATATCACCGTTGTAACAGCCTGCCAAAGTGTCTGCATATCTGGCCATTTTACCTGTCCTCATGCACCCTCATGTCCAAAGTGTCTCCATATCTGGCCATTTTACCTGTCTCATGCACCTTCATGTCCAAAGTGTCTCCATATCTGGCCATTTTACCTGTCTCATGCACCCTCATGTCCAAAGTGACTCAACATCTGGCCATTTCGCCTGCCTCATGCACCCTCATGTCCAAAGTGTCTCCGTATCTGGCCATTTCACCTGCCTCATGCCCAAAGTGTCTCCGTATCTGGCCATTTCGCCTGCCTCATGTACCCTCATGTCCAAAGTGTCTCCATATCTGGCCATTTCGCCTGCCTCATGCCCAAAGTGTCTCCGTATCTGGCCATTTCGCCTGCCTCATGCACCCTCATGTCCAAAGTGTCTCAATATCTGGCCATTTCGCCTGCCTCATGCACCCTCATATTCAAAGTGTCTCCATATCTGGCCATTTCGCCTGCCTCATGCCCAAAGTGTCTCCGTATCTGGCCATTTCGCCTGCCTCATGTACCCTCATGTCCAAAGTGTCTCCATATCTGGCCATTTCGCCTGCCTCATGCACCCTCATTTTCAAAGTGTCTGCATTGTCCCGTCTTGATGCTGATCCAGCCCAGCCTCTTCTACCAGGAATCATACATGTCATCTGTGTTCTCCCCCAGCCAATGTGATGTTTAATATGGTCAAGGATGCAATGCTAGTCTTAATACTGTTTAACCTCCACAATGCTAGTCTTAATACTGTTAAACCTCCACAATGTTACAGTCTTAATACTGTTAAACCTCCACAATGTTACAGTCTTAATACTGTTAAACCTCCACAATGCTAGTCTTAATACTGTTAAACCTTCACAATGCTAGTCTTCATACTGTTTAACCTCCACAATGTTACAGTCTTAATACTGTTAAACCTCCACAATGTTACAGTCTTAATACTGTTTAACCTCCACAATGCTAGTCTTAATACTGTTAAACCTTCACAATGTTACAGTCTTAATACTGTTTAACCTCCACAATGCTAGTCTTAATAATGTTAAACCTTCACAATGTTACAGTCTTAATACTGTTTAACCTCCACAATGCTAGTCTTAATACTGTTAAACCTTCACAATGCTAGTCTTAATACTGTTAAACCTCCACAATGCTAGTCTTAATACTGTTTAACCTTCACAATGCTACAGTCATAATACTGTTTAACCTCCACAATGCTAGTCTTAATAATGTTTAACCTCCACAATGCTACAATTGTAATACTGTTTAACCTCCACAATGCTAGTCTTAATAATGTTAAATCTTCACAATGCTAGTCTTAATACTGTTAAACCTCCACAATGCTAGTCTTAATACTGTTAAACCTCCACAATGCTAGTCTTAATACTGTTAAACCTCCACAATGCTAGTCTTAATACTGTTAAACCTCCACAATGCTAGTCTTAATACTGTTTAACCTTCATAATGCTACAGTCATAATACTGTTTAACCTCCACAATGCTAGTCTTAATAATGTTTAACCTCCACAATGCTACAATTGTAATAATGTTTAACCTCCACAATGCTACAGTCTTAATACTGTTTAACCTCCACAATGCTACAATTGTAATACTGTTTAACCTCAACAATGCTAGTCTTAATAATGTTTAACCTCCACAATGCTAGTCTTAATAATGTTTAACCTCCACAATGCTACAATTGTAATAATGTTTAACCTCCACAATGCTACAGTCTTAATACTGCTTAACCTCCACAATGCTACAATTGTAATACTGTTTAACCTCCACAATGTTACAGTCTTAATAATGTTTAACCTCCACAATGTTACAGTCTTAATAATGTTTAACCTCCACAATGTTACAGTCTTAATAATGTTTAACCTCCACAATGTTACAGTCTTAATGATGTTTAACCTCCACAATGCTAGCCTTAATACTGTTTAATCTCCACAATGTTAGTTTTAATAATGTTTAACCTGCACAATGCTACAATTATAATAATGTGTAACCTCCACAATGTTACAGTCTTAATAATGTTTAACCTCCACAATGTTACAGTCTTAATAATGTTTAACCTCCACAATGTTACAGTCTTAATAATGTTTAACCTCCACAATGTTAGTCTTAATAATGTTTAACCTCCACAATGCTACAATTGTAATAATGTTTAACCTCCACAATGCTACAGTCTTAATACTGCTTAACCTCCACAATGCTACAATTGTAATACTGTTTAACCTCCACAATGTTACAGTCTTAATAATGTTTACCCTCCACAATGTTACAGTCTTAATAATGTTTAACCTCCACAATGTTACAGTCTTAATACTGTTTAACCTCCACAATGTTACAGTCTTAATACTGTTTAACCTCCACAATGCTTGTCTTAATACTGTTTAACCTCCACAATGTTACAGTCTTAATAATGTTTAACCTCCACAATGCTAGTCTTAATAATGTTTAACCTCCACAATGCTAGTCTTAATACTGTTAAACCTCCACAATGCTACAGTCTTAATACTGTTTAACCTCCACAATGCTAGTCTTAATAATGTTTAACCTCCACAATGCTACAATTGTAATACTGTTTAACCTCCACAATGCTAGTCTTAATAATGTTTAACCTCCACAATGCTAGTCTTAATAATGTTTAACCTCCACAATGCTACAATTGTAATACTGTTTAACCTCCACAATGCTAGTCTTAATAATGTTTAACCTCCACAATGCTACAGTCTTAATATTGTTTAACCTCCACAATGCTAGTCTTAATAATGTTTAACCTCCACAATGCTACAGTCTTAATACTGTTTAACCTCCACAATGTTACAGTCTTAATATTGTTTAACCTCCACAATGCTAGTCTTAATAATGTTTAACCTCCACAATGCTAGTCTTAATAATGTTTAACCTCCACAATGCTAGTCTTAATAATGTTTAACCTCCACAATGCTAGTCTTAATAATGTTTAACCTCCACAATGCTAGTCTTAACATGTTTAACCTCCACAATGCTAGTCTTAATACTGTTAAACCTCCACAATGCTACAATTGTAATACTGTTTAACCTCCACAATGCTAGTCTTAATAATGTTTAACCTCCACAATGCTAGTCTTAATAATGTTTAACCTCCACAATGCTACAATTGTAATACTGTTTTAACCTCCACAATGCTAGTCTTAATAATTTTTAAAAAACCCACAATGCTACAGCCCTTAATATTTTTTAAACCTCCACAATGCTAGTCTTAATAATTTTTAAACCTCCAAAATTTGCTACAGTCTTAATACTGTTTAAACCTCCACAATGTTACAGTCTTAATATTTTTAACCTCCACAATGCTAGTTTTAATAATGTTTAACCCCCACAATGCTACAATTGTAATACTGTTTAACCTCCACAATGCTAGTCTTAATAATGTTTAACCTCCACAATGCTAGTCTTAATACTGTTTAACCTCCACAATGTTAGTCTTAATAATGTTTAACCTCCACAATGCTACAGTCTTAATAATGTTTAACCTCCACAATGCTACAGTCTTAATAATGTTTAACCTCCACAATGCTACAGTCTTAATACTGTTTAACCTCCACAATGCTAGTCTTAATACTGTTTAACCTCCACAATGTTAGTCTTAATACTGTTTAACCTCCACAATGCTAGTCTTAATATTGTTTAACCTCCACAATGCTAGTCTTAACACTGTTTAACCTCCACAATGTTAGTCTTAATACTGTTTAACCCCCACAATGTTAGTCTTAACACTGTTTAACCTCCACAATGCTACAATTGTATACTGTTAAACCTCCACAATGTTAGTCTTAATAATGTTTAACCTCCCAATGCTAGTCTCAATACTTTTTAACCCCCCCAATGTAGTTTTTAATAATGTTTAACCCCCAACAATTTACAGTCTTAATAAGTTTAACCCCCAAATGCTACAATTGTAATAGGTTTAAACCTCCACAATGCTAGTTTAATACTTTTTAACCTCCACAATGTTACAGTCTTAATAATGTTTAACTCACAATCCCTACAGTTTTAATAATTTTTAACCCACAATGCTAGTCTTAATAATGTTTAACCTCCACAATGCTACAGTTTTAATACTGTTTAACCTCCACAATGAAAGTCTTAATACTGTTTAACCTCAACAATGCTAGTTTTTTAATCTTTTTAAACCCCCACAATGTTAGTTTAATACTGTTTAATCCCCAAAAGTTAGTCTTAAGATTTAACCTCCACAATGTAGTTTTAATATTGTTAACCCCACAATGCTAGTCTTAACAATTTTTAAACCTCCACAATTTTACAGTCTTAATACTGTTTAACCTCCACAATGCTAGTCTTAATACTGTTTAACCTCACAATGCTAGTCTTAATACTTTTAAAAACCTTCACAATGCTAGTCTTAATACTGTTAAACTCCACAATGCTAGTTTAAAACCACTTTTTAAACCCTCCACAATGTTACAGTCTTAATACTTTTTAACCCCCAAAAAGTTAGTCTTAATACTTTTTAAACCCTTTCACAGTGCTAGTCTTAATACTGTTAACCTCCACAATGCTAGTCTTAATACTGTTTAACCTCCACAATGCTACAATTGTATACTGTTTAACCTCCACAATGCTAGTCTCTATTGTTGCTGATAGCAGAGCCAAGACATCCACAGTATGTGTCATTTTCAAGGTCTCCTTTATTGATTTGGCAAGTAGTGTTGTCCATGGACATTTGTGTAAGTGTTAAGTTCAGAAAAACACTTTGATTTTGAACTATATTTTGACAGGATCAGGTCTTCTGCACATCATCTGCATATCTAAGCTCTGTAAATGGATTTGCACAAATTATGAACAAATGGTTTGGCCATGTAACTAGGTTGCCAAGTAACAGTATACCACAACAAGCAATGATGTCACAGATCAAATGGAAGCAGAAGAGGCCAACCACATAAATGATGATAGAGGGAATATTAGAGTCCATGGGAATCTCAATACATGAAGCCCATAAACGGGCACTCTCCTGCTGTTTATACTTCACCTTGACACCACAAGGTACAAGAGGAACATGAGATGAGATGAAATAAACAGATGAAAACTGTCTCTGGTCTCATCATTTTTGACATTTGTCATTGAAACAATGCAGCCCTTTGCACCTCAAACTAATATGATGTTTCATTGGCTTCTCTGACAGCTTCTTGTTGTTCATAATAAATTTATTTGATTACGGGGGTCAAATATGATGGAAACCCCATAAGTCACAATTCAGCTTATTAAAATTGCTATTTAAAAAAAAATTAAAAAAAAATTACGTACTACATAGTAAACAAAACTCAATGGCAGAAATCAAAGTACAATCATTGCCAGGAAGTAAACACAAAAATAAAATACCTGTTCAATCTCATATGCCAGCTGGAATTTTTCCTTGCTCTTCTGATGCAATTCCAAGGTGCACTTTTTCTTCATAGAAGTTAACACTGGCTGAAAAGTATTATTAGGGCTGTTAACAAAAGTGCACATTTACTTTCTCCACACACACTCACCCACAACACACTGTTATATTCATGTACAAAATATGTTACAAATCATGATGGTAATTGTTACACATGTTAAAGAAATGCTGCCAACAACTTCTATTACTGATAATATCTCAATAACTGTTAACAAATCTCGATGAATTCTACCATGGCCACAAATGTTAACATGGTCACGTTGTGAACTGTCTCTCCACCTAGAGACAACACTAGGTTAAGAAGAGACAATATTTGCGTGTTGGCATGCCTCATATTTTCACAGGAGCTACACAAGTATTGGGAGAATTTGGGGTAGATATATTAACCAAAATGCTGAATGATATTTACAATAGTGGATATTTACCGAGCGATATGCTGAAATCTGTATTTATAGCAATACCAAAGAGACCAGGAGCAATTGAATGTGAAGATTTTCGTACAATTAACCTCATAAACCATGTCACTAAGCTTCTACTCAGAATTATAATGAGAAGAACAAGAAAGAAGATAAAAATGGAAATTAGTGAAAAACAGTATGGTTTTATGGAAGGAAAGGGTACAAACAATGCAATATATATATTACAACCACTAATAGAAAGGTCAACAGAGAAACAGAGAGACATATATTTATGCTTCATAGATTATACTAAGGCATTTGATAAAGTAAAACATGATGAGCTGATTAAAATGTTGGAAGATATCAACATTGATGGGAAAGATTTAAGAATAATAAAGAATATATACTGGAAACAAGTAGCAGCAATTAAAATGGGAAATAAAGAGGGTAGTTACGAACAGATAAAGCTAGAAGTATGACAGGCGTGTGTCTTGTCACCCGATCTCTTCTCCCTATATAGCGAAGTAATAATGAGAGAGATCAAAGAGAAGCCAGAAATACTAATCGGAGGATATAATACAAACAATATACGCTAAGCAGATGACACAGTATTGGTGGCGGATAATGCAACAGACCTACAACAATTATTGGACATTGTAGTATCAGAGAATGCACAGAAAGGACTCACCTTGAATATCAAGAAAACAGTAACAATGGTGATATCAAAGAAAATGGGGACACCAAAATGTGACATAGAAATAGAAGGGGAAATTCTCAACCAAGTGGATAATTTTAAAGACCTAGGGGCACTTATAACATCAGATGGAAGATGTACAACAGAGATTAAGAGCAGAATAGGGCAGGCAAAAGCCCCATTTCAGAAAATGAAGAGTATCTTATGCAATAAGTCGCTATCAATGAATGTAAGAAAGAGAGTGCTAAAATGTTTTATAGAACCAGTTTTGCTGTATGGCAGCAAATCTTGGAATGTAAATGAAAAAATTAGGAAGAACTTAGAAGCAACAGAGATGTGGTTTTTAAGATGAATGTTGCGAATTCCTTGGACTGCCAGAGTAACTAACAACGATTGTCTGAAAGAGGCTAATGAAACTAGAACACTATATACAACAATAAGAAAGCGACAAACAGCTTTCTTTGGTCATGTGATGAGAAGAGAGACATTGGAGAACATCGTGACAACTGGAAAGATCAAGGGGAAGAGAGGCAGAGGCAGACCAAGAGAAATGATGCATGGCATGGAGGAATATCATTAGCAGAGTTGATCCAGAACACCAAAGACCGAGATCTGTGGAGAGCCATGAACGCCTACGCCAGCCGGCAGGGCACTTGATGATGATGATACATACCTGGCTGTTTGTATTTCCTATTACATGTGCATGCTGGCACAGCTTAACACACACAAATTATGTATCCTCTGCAGGACACTGCAATAAACCCCAGATTTATTTTCTAGGCAATTACACATCCATTAGCTTGTCACTGTTTTCTGAACAGGAATTGAAAATGTCAGACCAACTGAAAGGTGTGGGGAGTGAACTCACTACTACGTAATCACACAGGAAATGCAAATGCTGACTGAGGTAAACCTCTTAGCGAGGCTGACCTCCTATAGTTAAATCAAAAATACAATTTGTTGCATATCCTTTACAGGACATCACAGTCAATCCCAGCATGTTTTTGCTGTTTGTGATCTCTTGGCAAGTTTATGCTCAGTAGTTTGTCATTACTTTCTGAACGACCGGCACACATACCATTTTATTAAACGCCCAATGCAAAGCGGTCTACTTCCAAATTACCCGCAGTTATGTTTTCAGCGTGGTATGTGGAATTACAAACAAGAAGCATGAAAATACCTAAGCAAGTCTGCATTATACCAGAGGGAGAAATATACATTTACAGTTTGAAGATTTAAAAAGCTTAGATCCTCAGCAAACTAGAATACTGGAAAGAAATATGTGAAGTAAATTGCACACACAATTGTATACCTGCAATGAGAATCAGAAAAAAAAGGCAAAAGAGATTAACCAGAAATAGAATAGACAGAGGGGGGAGACAGAGTCAAACATACCTTGATAACATCTTCAAAGTCTCCAACTATGTCCGAGCTAAAGCCACTCCGGAGTCTGAAATCCTTTCCTCCAGCCAACTCTGCTGTCTCCGGCACCAGTTTGAGAGCAATGGCCAGTCTGTTGTAAGTTGCTACCTCCATCTCCACCTGCATGCGAAGAATGAGATCGGTGTCACAGAGACTCCCAACACAGATGCTGTGACACATCCTCAAATGACACACACTAACTAAGCCACATATTACACAGAAACACCCATTGCTAGGGAGCTGGTCAGACCATGAAATAACAAAAACATTTATTGATTCTGATTCATACTCTAAAAAGATGTCATTAGCCAGGTCTATCAACTACGTGAACCCCCTGCCATGTGAAGAAAAGACCAGCGCAAGTTGTAGAATATTTTAACCGTTTAGCGGGCAAAGCTTCTCGGAACATTTCTACCCCCGAACGGGCAAAGCGTCACAAACCGCCCGTAACTATTATGCATTGTAAAAACGTGATCTCGCGGATTTCCGAAGCTTCCAATTGTCTACTTTCGGTTTCGTCGAAAGCTAGACAAAATGACCACCCTTCGCAAACGTGTACTTTGAATTTGAACGGATTTTTAAAAATAGTTTTGGGGGGTTTTACGCTTTGTATTTCAAAATTGATTTCGACGATTCTTCAAGTGGTAGTGGGGATTTTGCAGGGTTCAATTTAAGTGACAGTGAAGGGCACAAAGTTTACTATTAATCGGAGCTAGATATCAGTGATCAGCGTTACTTTGCGTTAGCAGTCATCAGTCAGACTTTAAAGAAAGTGATTATGATTCAGAAAATGTGTTTGTAAATTGCTGTATAGATGACTGACAATCACAAACAATATGTTGTATTTTGTAAATATTTGTGTTCATGTGTGGATTAGCGGCATCATTCATGTGAGTAAAATATTCTGCATGCTTTTCCCTTCATTTTGCTGTTTATTTGACGAAAATCTGTTGACCAATAACTTATATGTGATATTTTTACTAACGTAACCCAAAATTTTACTGCACCTCAAAATTCTTCTTGCCCGTTCAGGGCTACAAAAAGACAAACGTCTGCCCGGTAAAGGGTTAAAAGCCTCATCCAAAGTAATGTACACGGATGGGTCTGTGGTGCGAGGTAAACAGAGTGAGTGAAGCTTCATTGCAAAGGTTAACGGATGCTGTATTAAAGAGGAGAGTCTGGCATATGATATCACAACTTTCAGCATGAGAATGGAGGTAGAGGCTGTAATGGCAGCTTTCTAATGCTGAAGAGTAATAACAGAACCACATGTCATGTTTGTGACAGACTTGTAAAATATGCTAAATAAAAAAGAAACTGACTTGCATTGCTCGAAAATAGGAATGTTAAGAGCACATCACGGATTGTCTGCCCAGGACATGAGGGTGTGTGGGGAAATGAACACGTTGGTAAGCAGCGAGCTAGACTATGATGAGGCTGATGGGGTGAGGCTCTCCTGGAAAGTGCACAAAAGACAGGAACCACATCAGCAGAGGCCTGATTCAGTCAGAGGGGTGTGGTGGATGGAGTATGTGGGTGTGAGAGCAAGCATCTCTGATGATACTCAACGCTCAGAGGAAAATGCCAGTGAATGATGATTCTTCTTCCATTCGCTTGAATTTGTTCATATCTGCAATGTTGTCTCTTGTATGAATTTAACTATTTGTTTTAGTTCACTTGGTGGCCATAAAGTTTATCCTCCGCTGTTATTTCTCTAGGTCAGAAGGTTTGCCTAGATATGTTGTATTTTAGGCAGTCTTGAAGTATCTGATTTGTGGTGCCAATCCACATGTGCACATGGCTGATTCACCAACTTTGAATGTTGTATGCGGTGGACGTTCAATCAGGCTGCCACTGGTACTTTGTTGGCTACTGAAGAACAGGAGGAACACTTGTGGGAATGTCAAGAGTGCAATCATGTTGATTCTTTATATCACATAAAAAGCCATAGACAAAGCCTGGATGTAGTGACATACCTTTTCATTAACCTTGGCTTGCTCTAAGTTAATGTTCCAGTTGTCTGTGTCCATGTTAGCAATCTGCTTGTCCAGGTGCTCCACTTGCTGCTTGAGTCCCTCCTGCTCAGCCTTGAGTCTGTCCACATCAGCCGGGGTCAGGTCTTGTCTCTGGTAGGCCTCTTCAAGGTCAGCTAGTTTCTCTTTCTCTGCCTGGAGGTCTGACTCTGAAGACAAGAACAATACAAGATAGTATCAGGGAGTACTCACTAAAAGAAGGTTCTGCCACATAATTTAACATTCCACAGTGGTCATTAGATGATAACTTATGGCTATGAATGATGGACAATTAGTAACCAAACAAACAAATCCCTTAAGTTTCATAGAAGAAAGTTAACAATTCCCTGAGCAGCCAAAGTAACTAATCTACGCGTGCTTAAAGAGGCAAAGACACAGAGGCAACATAGCACAAACATCAGATAGACAGTCATCATTTTTGGGCCACATTTATGAGAAGACAAAAACTAGAACATGCTGTGACAAATGGAAAGTTTTGTGCAAGGAGACATAGAAAAGGACAACAAGAAAAAAATTGTTATCCGCCTTGAGTCATGGCACAGAAGGGTGTCAGCAAACAAACTGAGACATGCTGTTGTAGATTCCAAGATGGGGAGAAGCATGATTGTCCCTGCCGCTGGCAAGACATGTGATGATGATGATGAATGTTCACTAGATGACAATTTGTTAAAAATAACTTTACATTTTTTACTCCTGACCTTCAAATACTGCCCACCTAAACTTCTAATGGGAATAGATCAAATTGTCAACTTAGCACCTCTACCGTCTTCAATCTTTTCCAATGAACAACCCTTGACTGTTCATATGTTTCAGTGCCTGGAACATTTCTTGTCAAATAAACAGAAGAGACCTACAATGCATCCTGCTGCTAGTATCACAAGTGTTTTTGGTTGCTATGTCAACTATGATGCTCAGAGAAAGTGAGCTCAAAATACACATTTTATGTAACAGCTGGGTGTGAAGACATTGTGTTAAAAATAATTGAGTGGAAGATAATTTTGGCATTATAAAAGCTCTGAGTGGCAGGCATTAGCTTCCTAAAAGAAAACTCTGAGGCAAATATTGTAATCCTTCTAATTTAAAACTCTGAATGGTGGATATTATAATCCATCTAATATAAAACTGAGTGGTAGATATAATCCTTCTAGTATAAAGATTATCACCACAAACAGCAGGTCACAGAGCCCAACACTGCCCAAAATATGATATATCTAGGCAAACCTTCTACCTAGAGAAACAACAATGAAGGACAAACTCTATCGACCACAGTGTGAGCTAAAGAAGACAGTGAAGGTCATACTAGAGACAGAATTGCACATAGAGACAAATTTCAAATGAGCGAAAGAAGGAGAATAGGCTGGAAAATAGCAATTATTTTAAACTTGTGATTCCCAAAGCTTACAAGTTTTCACCCTGAATCAAGAATTGGAATAGGTAAGTCTTGTTATTGGATCTGTGTGTCAGCACAATGTGTGGGTAATTGAGGAATCTGAAGGTAGCATTTGTTTCTTTGGGTCCTCTAATGCAGGACAAGCAAAATTCAATTGATAGTGTCCTCTTCTTGTCCACTGCAGTATAGTCTGTAGTCACTTTCTTGTCCACTGCAGTATAGTCTATAGTCACTTTCTTGTCCACTGCAGTATAGTCTGTAGTCATTTTCTTATCCACTGCAGTATAGTCTGTAGTCACTTTCTTGTCCACTGCAGTATAGTCTGTAGTCACTTTCTTGTCCACTGCAGTATAGTCTGCAGTCTCCTTCTTGTCCACTGCAGTATAGTCTGTAGTCACTTTCTTGTCCACTGCAGTATAGTCTGTAGTCTCCTTCTTGTCCACTGCAGTATAGTCTGAAGTCACTATCTTGTCCACTGCAGTATAATCTGTAGTCTCCTTCTTGTCCACTGCAGTATAGTCTGTAGTCACTTTCTTGTCCACTGCAGTATAGTCTGTAGTCACTTTCTTGTCCACTGCAGTATGGTATGTAGTCACTTTCTTGTCCACTGCAGTATACTCTGTAGTCACTTTCTTGTCCACTGCAGTATAGTCTGTAGTCACTTTCTTGTCCACTGCAGTATAGTCTGCAGTCTCCTTCTTGTCCACTGCAGTATAAGTCTGTAGTCACTTCTTGTCCACTGCAGTATAGTCTGTAGTCACTTTCTTGTCCACTGCAGTATAGTCTGCTAGTCTCCTTCTTGTCCACTGCAGTATAGTCTGTAGTCACTTTCTTGTCCACTGCAGTATATCTGTAGTCTCCTTCTTGTCCACTGCAGTATAGTCTGAAGTCACTATCTTGTCCACTGCAGTATAATCTGTAGTCTCCTTCTTGTCCACTGCAGTATAGTCTGTAGTCACTTTCTTGTCCACTGCAGTATAGTCTGTAGTCACTTTCTTGTCCACTGCAGTATGGTCTGTAGTCACTTTCTTGTCCACTGCAGTATAGTCTGTAGTCACTTTCTTGTCCACTGCAGTATACTCTGTAGTCACTTTCTTGTCCACTGCAGTATAGTCTGTAGTCACTATTCCATTGTCAGTCAAGTGCATTGTCTGTGTCCATCTGCAGTATAGTCTGTAATCACTGTGTGCTTGTTGAGGGGTGCATGTTGTGTTCAGTCTGAATGTCACTCACACTCCATGGATGTCAAGGGTGCATGTTGTTTTTCAGTCTGAATGTCACTCACACTCCGCATTGTAGCAAGGGGTGCATGTTGTGTTCAGTCTGAATGTCACTCACACTCCAGTGTTGTACAAGTCAAGAGGTGCATGTTGTGTTCAGTCTGAATGTCACTCACACTCCAGCATTGTACAAGGGGTGCATGTTGTGTTCAGTCTGAATGTCACTCACACTCCCATGGTGTACAAGGGGTGCATGTTGTGTTCAGTCTGAATGTCACTCACACTCCAGTGTTGTACAAGTCAAGAGGTGCATGTTGTGTTCAGTCTGAATGTCACTCACACTCCCATGGTGTACAAGTCAAGGGTTGCATGTTGTGTTCAGTCTGAATGTCACTCACACTCCAGTGTTGTACAAGTCAAGGGGTGCATGTTGTGTTCAGTCTGAATGTCACTCACACTCCAGCATTGTACAAGTCAAGAGGTGCATGTTGTGTTCAGTCTGAATGTCACTCACACTCCAGTGTTGTACAAGTCAAGAGGTGCATGTTGTGTTCAGTCTGAATGTCACTCACACTCCAGTGTTGTACAAGTCAAGAGGTGCATGTTGTGTTCAATCTGAATGTCACTCACACTCCAGTGTTGTACAAGTCAAGAGGTGCATGTTGTGTTCAGTCTGAATGTCACTCACACTCCCATGGTGTACAAGTCAAGGGGTGCATGTTGTGTTCAGTCTGAATGTCACTCACACTCCAGTGTTGTACAAGTCAAGAGGTGCATGTTTGTTCAGTCTGAATGTCACTCACACTCCCATGATGTACAAGTCAAGGGGTGCATGTTGTGTTCAGTCTGAATGTCACTCACACTCCCATGGTGTACAAGTCAAGGGGTGCATGTTGTGTTCAGTCTGAATGTCACTCACACTCCCATGGTGTACAAGTCAAGGGGTGCATGTTGTGTTCAGTCTGAATGTCACTCACACTCCAGTGTTGTACAAGTCAAGAGGTGCATGTTGTGTTCAGTCTGAATGTCACTCACACTCCAGTGTTGTACAAGTCAAGAGGTGCATGTTGTGTTCAGTCTGAATGTCACTCACACTCCCGTGTTGTACAAGTCAAGGGGTGCATGTTGTGTTCAGTCTGAATGTCACTCACACTCCTGTGGTGTACAAGTCAAGCATCTTTGTACACATCTTCAGGTGCACCAGGTTTACGGTACCAGACCTATAATGTGCACAGACCAATCGTAATTAGACGTGTGATGTGACCAGTATCATACCACCTTGTTTATTTCCCAATACATTTTCTGGTACCAATTTTAAGCTGGGTTGACCTGGTTGCCCAGAACAATTTTATAAATGTTTAATTTATGCAAATGCCGATCAAACCCATGAACAAGCTGTCAGGTCATCTCACGGAATGGGATGTCACATGTTTGCATAAAAACCTCTTGCAGCTGTTTGTCCCCTACTGCTGTTTTCAGTTGCTAATGATCTAAAGAGCTATAAACTCAGGCTTTGACATGACAACACCATCAACTTACTGATGATCTCATACTCATCAATGCGCTTCTGGAACTCTGTCTCCAGCATGGTCCTGTGCTGGCGCAAGTTGTTAATGTAGGTTTCCATCACCATCTTATCATGCTTGGTCATTTCTATTCGTTCCTTCAGCTGCTTCTGTCTTTCCTTGCAAACAGACAATCAGGGAATTGAGTCATGCTAAACAGAAGACAACATTTATTGTGGAGACATAATGTTGCTGGAATACATTGTAACAAATGACAGAATTACACTTAAACTGAGAGAGGGAGCTGTTAAAGGACAAGATTCTAGGCCAGTCAGGGATCACAGCCTGATCATGTAGAATCAGTGTCACTACATTTGAGATCACCTGTCACTGCCTGGTCTCACCTAGCACCAGTAAGATCATATGTGTGCTAACTGTCCCTACTGCAGGCAGGACTCAGACATGTCAGGGAGGTTCTGGTCGTGGTCACTGTACCAGCTCCATGTCCCACTCCAGCAGCCGTCAGTGAGGGGAGACATCAAGGGCTGCTGGACATGAACAAGCTGACACATTGGCACAGGAAGGTGGAACTTATGGTGAGACCGAGAGATGCATAAGAAGGAAAGCATCAGAAAGATGATACATATCACGCCAATGAAGAGAACAAGTTAAATCTTCAGACTCCACACAGGACACAACAGGCTGAAATACCACGTTTAATAAACTAAAGATAGGAGACACAGATGAAATAACTGTGAACTCGTAAAATGACAGCTAAACATTTGTTGCAGGAGTGACCAACATACACAGAACAGAGAAAACTATTGTGACCTACACCCGCTCCATTTGAGAACAGACTCTAAGGAGATATCAACAAACTCAAGTTGACTGCTGTTTTCTTTGTATTTATGCATACAAATGTCTTAGTGTCAGAAGAATTAACTGCAATGTCACAATGGCTATCATTTACTTCCAGCAGTATATCCCCTCTGTTTACTGCCCTAATGATAGTTTCAAGGTAAACATAGCATCTCTCACATTTCCATGCACCCATGAGCATTAGGCACAAGAGCCCCATAAGTTCCGGAAGGTTTCAGGCAACAAGTGGCAGCCACTCAAGTCATGCCCAACAGTTCTGAAAGTCCTGAAGCACAGCCAAGAATCAGAGGTTACAATTGCAATATTTACTGAACCATTAGAGCGCCATGTCAATGCTGCAGTGGCAGCTGTCAGTCCCACACTGGAGGTTGTGATGTGACAGATTCCACTGAGCTGGGTGATGACACTACCCCTGGCTCTAATCAGAAACATTACCCTGACTTCTCACAAGGTCCCAAATCCATCGAGGTACAGTATGGATGGCTTACGGTGAAAAGAATAATGAGATGATAGCACAAGAAATGATAAACAAACACCCCCATGTACTGTCACAATGAAACACCCCCATGTACTGTGACAATGAAAAATCATCCCCTCCCCTACGCATTGTCACAATGAAACAACCCCATGTACTGTCACAATTAAACATCACTACCCTTTTCCTCCACGTACTGTCACAATGAAACATCACCCCCATCCCCCTCCCCCCTCCTCATGTTCTGTCACAAAATAACCCAATATCTACTAATGATATATTATCCCCCACATCTTATAATAAAATATCATTCCCATATCAAATAACAAAATGTAATATCCACATCTTATAACACCAAAATATCCTAATGTCTTGTAACAAAAACACATAATCTCTATGTTTCGCATCAATAAAATATCATCCCTTTTGTCTCAGAACAATAAAATATCATCCCCCATGTCTCGGAACAATAAAATATCATCCCCCATGTCTTGAAACAATAAAATATCATCCCCCATGTGTTGCAACAATAAAATATCATCCCCCATGTCTTGCAACAATAAAATATCATCCCCCATGTCTTGCAACAATAAAATATCATCCCCCATGTGTTGAAACAATAAAATATCCCCCATGTGTTGCAACAATAAAATATCATCCCCCATGTGTTGCAACAATAAAATATCATCCCCCATGTCTTGCAACAATAAAATATCATCCCCCATGTCTTGCAACAATAAAATATCATCCCCCATGTCTTGCAACAATAAAATATCATCCCCCATGTCTTGGAACAATAAAATATCATCCCCCATGTCTTGGAACAATAAAATATCATCCCCCATGTCTTTGAACAATACAATATCACCCCCCATGTGTTGCAACAATAAAATATCATCCCCCATGTCTTGGAACAATAAAATATCATCCCCCATGTCTTGCAACAATAAAATATCATCCCCCATGTCTTGCAACAATAAAATATCATCCCCCATGTCTAGCAACAATAAAATATCATCCCCAATGTCTTGCAACAATAAAATATCATCCCCCATGTGTTGCAACAATAAAATATCATCCCCCATGTCTTGCAACAATAAAATATCATACCCCATGTCTCAGAACAATAAAATATCATCCCCCATGTGTTGCAACAATAAAATATCATCCCCCATGTCTTGCAACAATAAAATATCATCCCCCATGTCTTGGAACAATAAAATATCCCCCATGTCTTGGAACAATAAAATATCCCCCATGTGTTGCAACAATAAAATATCATCCCCCATGTCTTGCAACAATAAAATATCATCCCCCATGTGTTGCAACAATAAAATATCATCCCCCATGTCTTGGAACAATAAAATATCATCCCCCATGTCTTGGAACAATAAAATATCATCCCCCATGTCTTGCAACAATAAAATATCATCCCCCATGTCTTGCAACAATAAAATATCATCCCTTTTGTCTCAGAACAATAAAATATCATCCCCCATGTCTTGGAACAATAAAATATCCCCCATGTGTTGCAACAATAAAATATCATCCCTTTTGTCTCAGAACAATAAAATATCATCCCCCATGTGTTGCAACAATAAAATATCATCCCCCATGTCTTGCAACAATAAAATATCATCCCCCATGTCTTGCAACAATAAAATATCCCCCATGTGTTGCAACAATAAAATATCATCCCCCATGTCTTGCAACAATAAAATATCCCCCATGTGTTGCAACAATAAAATATCATCCCCCATGTCTTGGAACAATAAAATATCATCCCCCATGTCTTGCAACAATACAATAGCTATGCCAGTGTCTGAGAACAACTTACTTCAGCTTGTGCAATCAGGCCCACTTCTTCCTCCAGCCGGGCATTCTCCGCTTGTATGTCACTGATATTCCCACCCTGATATTTCTGACCTGTATGTATGTGAGAACAGATCTCATACAGTTGCATCAATCATGTCCAGGAAACCAACACTCAAGCACAGACTACAGTTACACACATAACATAAAGTCTCTTGGAGTGATCCAGTGATCAGTTACGGACATAACATCAACTTCTCTTAGTGTGGTCCAGTGATCAATTACAGATTGATTGATTGATTGACTGATTTAGGAACCGACATCACAGCGTTCGGGACATTCCCATAAGCGCTCCGTCCCCATCCTCAGCAACCAGCGAAGAGTTCCAACACTAATAGTTCCAGTAGCAATCTGATTATATGTCCGTCTCGCCTTTCCTCTGAGCGTCGAGCGTCGGCCAGATCCCCTCGTCACTCCTCGCTGCCTCATTCTAACCAGACTATGGTGATCCATTTGCTCCTCCGAGGTGTACACAATTACAGAAATAACATCAACATTCTATTGGAGTGATCCAGTGATCAGTTACACATATAACACCAACATTCTCTTGGAGTGGTCCAGTCATGGGGGTCAGGAAGCTCAGTGGGGCATTCTCCGCTTGTATGCCACTGATACACCGCCTTGCACTGGTATTTCACACAATGGTATGGGTGTTGTTGGTTCAGAAAGCAATGGCAAACTACTGAACATAAACTTGCCAAGAAATCACCAACAGCCAAAAAAAAAATATGCTGGTGTTGACTGATGTGCTGTAAAGGATATGCAAACTAATAGAGAAAACAGAGATGTCATGATATTCCCATCCTGATATTTCTGACCTGTATGTGAGAACAGATATCATACAACTGCAACAATTATGAGACGAGAACTAAAACTCAACCACAAGTGACCGTTATATACATGACATACACAGTATGTCATTAAGTCGATTAGTGATTGGGGTCAGGAAATTCAGTCTGGCATTCTTGGCTTGTATGCGACTGAGATTCTCACCCTGATATTTCTGACCTGTGTCTGTGAGAACAGATATCGTACAGTTACATCGACCACGGCAAGGAAACCAACACTCAAACACAGACTATAGTTACAACACCCACGTGAGATAAACATTCTCACAAAGTGGTTGTATGGAGGAAATTCTATACTGAAGATGGTTTTCCATGTAGTCCATGTCCTAGATCAGGGGTGGGCTAACTGCGGCCCGCCAACTGATTTTCTGCGGCCCGCGAGGGCATTTAGGAATAAAAATTTTTACTTCGTTTTTAAGTTATTTTGTTGAATTTTAAAGAATTTCATGTACCGTTATGATTGTTTTAACATTTTTGATAAAATTTCTTTCTAATTATCTATTTTTGTAAACAGTCCTTGACCTTCGTAATGTAATGCTTCTTCTTCTTCTTTCGTTCGCCTTAAATATGTCTATAACTGCAATGTTGCCTCTTGTATGAATTTAACTGTCCTTTTTAGTTCACTCAGCAGTCCATAGAGTTTATCTTCCACTGTCGTCTCTCTAGGCCAGAAGGTTTGCCTAGACATGTTGTAATTTGGGCAGTCTTTGAGTATGTGCTCTGCTGTCTGCGACGATAATCCACATGTGCACATGGCTGATTCACCAATCTTGAATCTTGTATACATGTGGTTGCGTAATCTATTGTGTCCTGTTCTGAGGCGCAGAATAATGACTTGTTCTGGTCTGTCCATAATGTGGTAGTCGTCTTGAGCAGGTTTTGGTGGCCTTCTGACTGATTTGATCATTCTTTTCTTTTGGTGGTATGTAACGGGCACATCAGGCTGTTCTTCTTTTGCTCCTTCCTTAGCCAATCGATCAGTTCTGTCGTTTCCGGGTACTCCACAGTGGGATGGTATCCACTGTATGGTGACCTTATGCTGGCTGCTAAGTTCAGAAAGTAGTGTCCTTAGTACTGGCAATTTCCAAGACATCATTTCGTTTTCGTTGAGGTGAGTTTCTTGCAAGCAACATACGCTTACCTTTTCTTGGTCCAAGATGTTTTCTAGTTCTATTGTTTTGTTGCTGAATCCCTCCGCATTCCAGTGCATTAGTTTTAGTCTTTGTTTGGTATGGCCAGACGCTCTATTCTCAGGTCCCCTGGCTCCACAGGACATCTGAGAAGGACCTCCAGTAGCTGTGGTTGGACCCTTTCGAGGCATATGGCCCGGCACTGCACCTGCCTGGGGGTCCAAAGCAGGGCGAGCACCGTAACATTTAGCAGTAGTCGACATATTTCATTACGCGTGATTGGTGGCATCCTGATTTCTGTGGTGCGCCTCCTGGCTGGTTGCCTCCGTATTCAGCACCTTTCCTTTGCTAGAGCAGACTGTGGTCTTACTCGAGTTTAGGTGTGTAGGCACGCACACACATTTCTGCGCATGCATGTACGTGCATACACATCTAGAGCGTTTTGGATATTTCTCGGCGCCAATGAATCGCCGTCGCCATTTCTCCTGTAAGTTAAAACAGTTCCGCCACGAGAAGGCCAGGAGTTGGACTTTTGCTGCATAGGTGATGAATGCACGAGCCATTATGGTATTTATGCAAGGTTGGGCGCTCACCCCAACCCGGCCCTTTGCTACATACAGCAACATTTGGAACCATGTAATGCTAAAATGCGAATTTATCGATTTTTATAAAGAAAAATATTTATCGACATGTAAAAATTTAATAAGGATGATTTTATGAAAAAACAGACATTTCTCCGGTGAATAAAATGATTTGTTTTGCAAGAAAATATTAAATTTAAAAGTCTTTTGCTGTTATAAATTATTTCCACATTTACAATGTTCAAATTAATTTATGTGTTGTAGTAGTCTTGATATATTTCTGAAATTTATTCTGAGTTTACTAGTTTTCCGAATATTTTATTTTCGCACACAGCCGTAAGTAGGTTTTGTTTCATTTCCGTTTTAAAGTTTTGTATAATTCTGACTGTTCGAATTTTATTAAAGCAATGAGTGTCAATAACAAACGTAAGATTGAAGATGAATGCCGTGTTTTTAATGATGAATTGACAACTAAGTACTGTTTTATAAAAGTTGGTAGCAAATAAGTTTGCTTGTTGTGTCGTGAGTCAGTGGCTGTCTTCAAGGAGTACAATTTAAAAAGACATTATCAAACAAAACATTCCGATTTCGGATACAATTTAACAACCGAAGGGAGGGATAGGAAATGCCTTGAGTTGGTGACAAATTTGGAGAAATAGCATACTGTTTTCACTAAACAGTCTTCAATTCAAGATGCTGCAGCTGAAGCTATCTTATGCTGTCACACAGAATTTTAAAACAGAACAAGCCATTTTCTGATGGCGAGTTCATCAAGGAATGTTTGCTAGATGCAGCAAACATTATGTGTCCAGAACAAAAACACAGATTTGACAACATTACTTTATCAAGGAGAACTGTGGTCAGATGTGTTGACAAGATAAGTGACAATTTGATGCATAAACTTCAAGATGCAAGTAAACAATTTTTGTGGTACTCTCTTGCATTGGATGAGAGCACCGATGTACATGATACTGCCCAATTATTGATATTTATACGTGGAATAAACAATTTTTTCAAACTCACTGAAGAGTTACTGAGTGTTGAGTCACTCAAAGACACAACCACAGTCCATGATATATTCAGTGTTGTTACTAACTGTATTGAAAGAACTGGGTCGCTTTGGAACAAGATGGCAAGTGTTACAACTGACGGAGCTCGTGCTTTGACTGGAAAAAATGTAGGTCTGGTAAAGTTGATAAGTGATAAGCTTAAAGCAGAATATCAAGACCACATATTATTACCACTTCACTATGTGATTCATCAAGAAAGTCTGTGTAAAACTATTTTGAATATAAAGCATGTTATTGAACCAGTTGTCAATGTCATAAACCTCATCAGATCAAGAGGACTTAATCACAGACAATTCAAGTCATTACTTGACGATTTGGAAACTGAACATTCCGATGTCCGATACCACACATTTGTTCGATGACTGAGTCTCAACAAGGTATTGAGGCGAGTGTGGGAACTCAGAGAAGAAATAGTGATGTTCCTAGAAGATGAAGGGCATTGAATGTGACTTTAATATTAACATTTACAATAAAGAGTGGAAGTTAGACGTTATGTTTGCCATTGAAATCATGGAAAAGTTAAATGAACTGAATGTCAAACTTCAGGGCAATGGTGTGTTTGCACATGAATTGTATGTACATGTAAAATAATTTCAGGCAACACTCTTCTCACTGTTCTCCAAACAAGCAAGTGAAAAAAGATTTTGTCACTTCCCTTTGCTGAAACAAGAAACTATTTCTGGTGAAATGACTGAAAAGTACAAAGCCCAATTAGATACATTGATTGAAGAATTTGGAATTAGAGCCACAGTTCAATATTCTCAGTTCCCCTTTTAGTGCAGAAGCTGATACAGCCATAGAGGACATACAGTTAGAGCTGTTTGACTTACAAGCAGATCATGACCTGAAAGAGAAATTTAAGACAGATGGTTTGCTGGATTTCTATGGATCTTTATCACAAGAATCATTTCCCAACTTGAAAAACTTTGCAGTAAACTTTTATCATTGTTTGGATCAACATACATTTGCGAACAAGCATTCTCTTGCTTGAAGATCAACAAATCTAAGAATAGGTCTTTATTGTCGGACTGCAACTTGCATGCTGTCATGCAAATTTCAACAAGTAAAATTGCTCCAGATTTCAAGATTATTGTCAAAAAGTGCAAGCAATTACATACATCTCATTAGAAATCAACAATTATAGTGGCAGTGTAGTCGGTTTGGTATAAATTAAAGCCATTGATAGATAATAAAGAATATTTGTTATAATAATAAGTTGTAATATCTTGTTAACAAATTAGTAAAAGGTTCTGTCCATATTGTCACATATAATGCATAAGTGTATAAGTAAAATAAAATTCCAATAATTAGTCATTTATACTGCTTAATAACCTCTATAAATAATTAATAATTACTTCTCCTTCTTCTTCTTCGTTCATCCGGAGTTTTTTTCCGGACGTGATTGCGTTGTGCCTGTTTACAGCAGAGCTGCGTTCTTGCGCCGTTAGGCCGACACATCCGACTTCTGCGGGCATTTGTTGACCGGGTTAACCTTCCCGGGGGTTTCTTAGGACGTTAGACTCACTGTTGTGGTGTTATCTCCCATCCCATCTTGGCCCATATAGAACAGCCAAAGGCATCCTGGTCAGCCCTCAAGGGAAGGCAGGGGCAGACCATGGGCATTCCCCGCCATCCAAGGAGGCTTCCATAATTGCAGAGCCATCACACAGCGCTCTGGTACTGGGCTCACCCAAGGAATCGTCACGTCCTGCACATGGCTGCTTAGCCTCACTTCCGTATATTGGGCCTTCCGTTCACCATAGGCTGTTCTTCCAGAAGCCAGAAGAATGCAGTTTGCAGATGACATCCACACAGTGAGCTTTCGATTCGGACTTTCCACGTAATGGATTTGCTATCCGAGCAATATTCCATTTTGTGCCACTAGGACACTTTTTCCACCTTTTATGAAGCCCACACAGTGAGCTTTCGATTCGGACTTTCCACGTAATGGATTTGCTATCCGAGCAATATTCAATTTTGTGCCACAGGGACACTTTTTCCACCTTTTATGAAGCCCACACAGTGAGCTTTCGATTCGGACTTTCCACGTAATGGATTTGCTATCCAAGCAATATTCCATTTCATGCCTCTGGGAGGCTTGTGTAACCGACATGCCTGTGGTATGAAGTGTGGCAGTCTAAATACTTCTTCATGTACATTTAAATGTCAACCTGAATACAGTTAAAGTAAGCTGCAGTCGACTTGAGCTTGTTGATATCTCCATAGAGCTTGTCCTCGAATGAAGCAGGTGTGGGCCAAAATATCTTTCTCTGTTCTGCATATATTGGGCACTCTTGCAGCAAATGTTTAGCTGTCATTTTACCAGTTCCACAATTACATTCATCTGTATCTCCTATCTTTAGTTTGTTGAACAAGTGGTATTTCAGCCTGTTATGTCCTGTGCGGAGTCTGAAGATTGTTACTTGTTCTCTTCGGTCGAGTTTGTAATATGCATCATTCTTCTGGTGGCCTGGATGCTCTGATTCCCATTTGGTTCTATAAGTGCTTTTTATCAACCTCTTTGCCTCATTATAGGTTATGTCTATGTCAGGCTGTGGTAGTCGTCCGCCCTCTTTTGCCAGTCTGTCAGCCTCTTCATTTCCAGGTATATTGCAATGTGATGGGATCCACTGTATTACAACTTTTTTGGATTTCTGGCATAGCCCATGGAGTGCTGCTCTTAGGTCAGCTATTTCTGTGCTGTTATTGCTCTTCAGTATTGAGACAGCTGACTTTGCATCTGTGAAGATAGCTATTTGCTTCTCTTTATTTTCCTCCATCAAGAGCATTTCTGCTGCAGTTTTCAGAGCCTCTACCTCCGCTTTGAAGTTACTTGAAAACTTTCCAGTTGCCACTGAATTTGTTTTTTTCACTCCATTTTTTAAATTTAGGAGAATTCCTCCTCCTCCATTCTCTACTGAATTTTTGGCTGATCCATCTGTATATGCATGGGTCCAATTGCTGCTTGGGTAATGTTCTTTTATGTAGTTTAGGGTTATTTCTCTTCTTTCGGTTTCATGCTGAGTGTTCTTTTTCTCAATACCAGGAATGTTTTCTATCATCTCAGGCAGTTGCAGCTGTCTCCAAGCTGGGAACTTGTCTGCATTGTAAATGGGTCTGACTGTTGACATGTTAAGTATAGGATCTGCCCTAATCCTTCGTTTTGCAGTTTCTACAAAGTTGCTACGCTTCAGTCTTCCCTTTCCAAAACCATTAAATCTGTTGTACATAGGGTGGTCTGTCAATCTTCTAAATTTTTCTGCTTGTTGCTGGGCTCTGCTATCTCTTCTATCCTGCATTGGTTGTAAACAAGTAATCTTTTCTAGTTCATTAATAGGCGTTGTCTTCAGGCTTCCAGTTATGATTCGCATTCCTTGGATTTTGGACTCTACTTATTTTGTTAAAGTTTGACTTAGCTGCTGTTGCCCAAGCTGCAATGCCATATTCCAGTACTGGCCTCACCCGTCCAGTATATAACTTCTTGAGAACTTTCTCATCTGCTCCCCACGTTGTTCCAGCAAGCTTTTTCATGATTGCCATTCTTTGCCTTGCTCTTGTTCGATTTTTCTCAACCTGTGTTTTCCATGTCAGGCGACGATCAAATGTGACTCCTAGATAGTTTGGATTTTCTTCATGGCGCAATATTTTTCCATTCAATACCAGCTTAGGTTGCTGAGTTTTAGTTGAGAGGGAGAACACTGTGCATGTTGTTTTCTCCTCACTTATCTTCACTAGCCATGATTTTGACCAGTCCTCTAGCGCTAATAGGGCTTGCTGTATTCTGCTGTTAGCTGTACTAATATATTCTTCAGATGTCCATATGGCTAGGTCATCTGCAAAGGATGATGTGTGTACTCTGGCTGGAAAATTGTCTGTGATGTCGTTTATATATGCTAGGAATAATGTTGGTGAAAGAACTCCTCCTTGGGGGACACCTTGCTCCAACAGCATCATTTTGCTGGTTTGTCCTTGTACTTTTGTCCTGGCAGTTCTGTTCTCAAGGTAGTGGCTGATCCAATTGTACATTTTCCCACAAACATGCATTTTTTGCAGTTTTACTTTCAGTCCTTCCTTCCATACTTTATCAAATGCTTTTTCTAAATCTACCCAGACCGCTAGTGTGTGCTTTTTCTCTTGGAAGGCATCCTCTATTTCCTGAGCTATATAGGTTATTTGATCTTCAGTGGATCTGTACTTTCTGAATCCTGCTTGGTGTGGTGTTAAGAGTTGGTTTTCTTCCAGATGCCATGTTAGCCTGCCATTGATAATGCGTTCCATTAATTTTCCTACACAGCTAAGTAGACTGATAGGTCGATAGCCATTTGGTTCTTCCAG
Source organism: Cepaea nemoralis (assembly GCA_014155875.1). Taxonomy (NCBI): domain Eukaryota; kingdom Metazoa; phylum Mollusca; class Gastropoda; order Stylommatophora; family Helicidae; genus Cepaea; species Cepaea nemoralis. Next base: position 17,373 of record JACEFZ010010362.1, on the reverse strand, counting down.
GTCTTTTCCTTTCTTTGGGACTGGTATTAGTATAGCTTCCTTCCATGCCTGTGGGACTATTCCCCTCTTCCAGCTGTAATTTAGGACTGCTAGTAGTTTCTTTTTTGCCTTAGTGCCTAGTCCTATTAGCATTTCATTTGTGATTCCATCCTTTCCTGGTGATTTCTTCTTTTTAGGGTATTCATTGCCTGTTCCATTTCTTCCATTGTTAGATTTGCCATCATATATTCTGCTGCTGTCTCTGTATATTCTATGATGTATCTGTTTATCTTTGATTGCTTTCTTCTGTTCGGCTTGTAATATCAATGTGGTTTGCACTGGCATAGTGTTCCATTAGTGCATTTGCAGCCTTTTTTCCTGTAAGCAAGGCATTTCCTTGTTTAATTGTTATTTGTTTGTTTCTAGGTCCTTCATTGTTCATGGCTTTCACTAGTTTCCATAGTTTGTTTCCATCCCTGTCAAAATTCAGGTTTTCTGTTTTTTTCCTCCAACAATCTCTTGTTGTTTGATTTACTGTTCTTTTATATTTTGCTGAGATGGCTTTGAGAGAGATGTTCGCTTCAGTTGTTTGTTCTCTCTCTGCGGTCTTCCTAGCATCTTCAACTTTGTCCTCCAAAATTTGTAGTTCTTCAGTCCAGTATGGTTTGTAATTTTTCCTCGCTCCTCTTGGAATAGACTCAGTGGCCGCCTGTATTAATGCTCTGTTTAGACTTTCCACCATTTGCTTCATGTTGCCATATCGTGTATTTATGTTTTCACAATATTTGTCTGTTAGTATGGCAAATCTGTCCCAATCTGCTCGTTTGTAATTCCAGCGGGGCAAAGGCTTTTGCTCCTGTGGAACATACTCCATATTCATTACAAGCTTGATTGGTCTGTGGTCACTACCTGCTAATTGGTCAAGCACGTGGCGATCGATTTTGTGGAGGATGTCTCCTGTGCAGAAAGCTAAGTCTGGAGTAGAAGTGGTAATCCATCTTCTGGAGTAGAAGCTCGGTGTGTCATCCACTTTGTTGAGTAGATGGAGATTTGAGTCTATTTCCCAGTCCTCCACTTCATCTCCTCTTTTGTCAGTATCTGGGTATCCCCATCTTTCTGAACGGCTATTAAAGTCTCCGACAACAATGCAATTTGTGTCAGTTATTTTCATGTTTGAGAGTGTAAGATCCTTATCTGCCGGGCTATACAGATTGTAAATTCTTATTTTCACGTCCTTTATCATTATATCAACACCTATAATTTCCGTTTGGTTGTCAGAGATCACAGATACTTCGCTGCAAGGTATTGTATTTCGTGTAAGTATTACAACTCCTCCTTTGTGTCCTTCGCGGTCGAAACGTGTGGCCTGATATCCCTCGACTGAAAATGTGCGATTGGCGTTGAGGTGTGTCTCTTGAATGCATGCCACATCTATTCTATCTTTATGAAGACGCTGTGTTAGTGAGGCTTTCTTGTTATGAACTCCTTCGGCATTCCACTGTAGTATGTTGAGTGTCCGGGGTGTTTGGTCAATAGCTCTTAACCTACTCCTCTGTGCCTTGACTCCACAGCACAGGGGAAGGTGACCACCAGTAGTCATGGGTGGACCCCCTCGAGGCAGGGGGCCCGGCACTATCACCGCCTGATGGGACTTCACGGGATTAGCACCTATAACAATTAATAATAATAATTACTTATTGTGAAAAGTTGCTGTAAACAAAATGGACATTTTATATTTATATATATATATATATATATATATATATATAATATATATATATATATATATATATATATATATATATATATATATATATATATATATATGCGGCCCGCCAATAGCTTTACATCTGTCAATGCGGCCCTCCGCACGAAAAGTTTGCCCACCCCTGTCCTAGATGATGGAAGTTTGATGCATATCCTTGACTGGATGTCGCAGTCAACCCCGCAATCTTGCATTCAAGTCACATACTATTTGAACAATTACATAAATAAACACACATAGTACTATTTGGCGCTCACAGAAGGAGAAGAAGGAAGTAGAGACTAGAAGACGCACTAGACAACATAAAATTTGAAAGCTATAGTTACTGACCGGGATCGAACCTGTCGCCTCCAAATGACGACGGTGCCTCGCTGCAGGAACAAGCGTACTTTGACGCACGACCAACTAGACACTTGTGGCCCGACAGGTTCGATCCCGGTCGGTAACTATAGCTTTCAAATGTTATGTTGCCTGGTGCGTCTTCTAGTCTCTAGTTCCTTCTTCTCCTTCCGTGAGCGCCAAAAAATACTATGTCTGTTTATTTATGTAATTGTCTTAGTGGCCTCAACGGTTCCCCCATTGATTTCTTGTGTTCTCACTATTTGAAGGAGGTCTGACTAGACAATTACTGCTCCTTGAAAGTTGTGACTGTTGTGTTTCAGGCAGGCAATCCAGCGGCATTTTTGAAAGCTGTGGTGTCCAGACGGACAAGTCTGTGAGGCAACAGCTGAAGGTTGCCACCATGTTTTTGCTCAGGAGAAGTAGATTCAGCCCACTGTGGTGACTAAACATGCTGGGGCAGACTGTCTGTCCTGCATGGAACTGTTCATGCCCTGTGTTGTGTTAGCAATTTGAAGTGGTGGAGGTACTTGCGCGCTACAGTGACCCCATGAGCTATGCCAATGGTAGCATTGATACTGGTCTCCCATGTTGGACAGTTCAAGGGATACGAAACAAAACAAAGTGCAAAACCTGCTGCCATGTACAAACTATATTTTCAATGGGTCACAAACTGGGCACACAGGTCCGTCATACATTCGGCCCTTCCATCATTCATCTTTCACACATCAATTATGTATTAAGCATGTTACATTCACATAGAAATAAACATTGTCAACTTAATGTTGTGAACATAAACATAATGCATATTACCATGTTATGAGACAGGCATGCAGGCAAACACACAGACATACATGCATAAACACATCCTTGCATATGTATGTCATTTACACAAACTCTCAGCTATACACCCACTCAATAACCCACAAACACACACTCCCTTGCTTACACATATAGCCATTCACAATCACAAACACACGAACAAACATTTACTCATACATGTCTACAACAGTTTTTGCCATGTAACAATGTAGAATGGATGACTGCCATCGCAGTGTGGAAATCATGAATGTTAGACATGTCCGAGATAGTTATTTGCTTATAGTCCAGATATGTATGTAGTATGGAATGTTATGTGGAGATAGTGAATGTTAGATCAGGTATAGGACAGTAGTTTGTCCACAGCAGTTCAATTCAATATATAGAATATTGATGGCCTGTGTTAGCGTTCCAGCATGACGTGGATGAATGCCTGCCAAGGATGATGCAAGATGACGGCTGCAGTTGTTTGTACCATAACATAACCATAGAGCTTTGACAATCATGTATTTTGGTGAGGTATATGTACACAGAAAATACATTTCATTAATAATAATGTGTCTTTTAATACCATCTATACATTAACTTATTGGTGATACATTTAAGAAAATCTGAAAAAAGTAAATAAGATGAGAGGTTGCTTGCAGGCATGTAAATGAGGTTGCTTGCAGGCATGTAAATGAGGTTGCTTGCAGGCATGTAAATGAGGTTGCTTGCAGGCATGTAAATGAGGTTGCTTGCAGGCATGTAAATGAGGTTGCTTGCAGGCATGAAAATGAGAGGTTTCTTCCATCCATCCATCATGTGCCAAGCTGATAAGCCTGAGCAGTCATGTTTCGCCATCTCACTCGATCACCATGTAAATGAGAGGTTTCTTGCAGGCATGTAAATAAGAGGTTGATCGCAGGCATGTAAGTAAGCGGTTGCTTGTAAGCATGTAAATAAGAGGTTGCTTGCAGGCGTGTAAATGAGTGATGATCTTCAGGCATGTGGATGAGAGGTTGCTTGCAGGCGTGTAAATGAGTGATGACCATCAGGCATGTGGATGAGAGGTTGCTTGCAGGCGTGTAAATGAGAGGTGGCCTCAGGCATGTAAATGAGCAGTGGCCTGCAGGTGTGTAGATGAGAGGTGGCCTGCAGACATGTAAATGAGTAGTGGCCTGTGTGTATGTGGAATTCAAAATAAATAAAACATTCCAAAGTATATGTTGATACTTACTTAGAATTGCCACCAACTCAGAATCAAAGCCATCGTAAGAGTCTTGTCCTGTCATAAACGCACGATATGTTTTCTCATAGTAATCAAAGAAGATCTGAAAAGTACCACAACAGGATAATTTTACTCCACATGCAATAAGCAGTTTTGCTATTTCACTGTTTTTTTTCTATTGTCCATATAGTTTGTTGCAGTTTGAAACGCAGCTATTTTTATTTATTTTTTTTTGCTCGCTCGCTTTGAACTCAAGCGTAGTCCTAACACACTACTTCAAGAAGGACTGGACTGAATTTTGCGTGTAGATTAGCTTTCCCTATTAACAGTGTCTCTCACCATCAGTCAAACCCACTTTGACTTCAGAGGTACTTGTAATTAACGTCCCCAAGTCAAGGACGAGAGGTCAACATTGTAGTCCAACTGTCCGCTGTAGGGGTTGAACCCCTAACTCAGCACACCAGATGTTTAAGAAAATACATTCTTATTCATTCGGCCAGCTGACCGACACTCTATTTATTTGTTTCATTGCTGCTGCATTGGTCAGCATTGCACACCAGGCATGTTTAAAGGAAATCAGAGCTTTTGTCAACAATAATGGGAATTGTCACACAATCTTATTTTCTGTTTATTTGTTATACTGGCAAGCCCCATAAACTGGGGAAAAAGTAATGATACATGTAAATGTGCCTAGCTTATGAGGTGGTAAAATATGTGAAGGCAGATCGTCAGCATATATATATATATATACTAGCTGACCCGGCCCGGCTTCACCCAGCCACTGGCGGGGTTCAATCTATCTATCTATCAATCTATCTATCCGCCCATCTATCTATATACCTATCGCAACAAGCGTCTGCTGTCTGTCTTTCCATCCACCCACCTACCTATCTATTTATCTGTCTGTATATCTATCTATCTGTCTGTTTAATTTGATCCACGGGAGTGAAGAACAACAACAGTTCCTAACTAATTTCTGGTTTAATCAGAGAGTGAGTTCCCTTGCAGCAAGATGGCTGAACATTTACTCTGTTTCTTCTTCTTTTCTTCTTCGTTCATCCGGAGTTTTTTTTTCCGTATGTGATTGCGTTGTGCCTGTTTACAGTAGAGCTGCGTTCTTGCGCCGTTAGGACGACACATCCGACTTCTGCGGGCATTTGTTGACCGGGTCAACCTTCCCGGGGTACTCTGTTTCTAAAGCTTGTGCCATTTTCTTTCGTGCTGGAGGAAAAATTTTTGATTTTAAACTAACTATGCCAGTTGGCTCGGCGAGAATGAGAAGAACATCTGTAGAAAATTTCATCTCAATCGAATGGACCGTTCGCGAACGCATAAAGGACACACAAACAAAGAAACAAACAAACATTCTCTTATATATATATATATATATATATATATATATATATATATATATATATATATATATATATATATATATATATATATATATATATATATATATACACATTGTTCTACTATATACTTTCCTTTAGAGGATGGAAGACTACATACATCAACTATCAAACAGAACCTGTCCTATAACATCCAAATATCAACATGCCTACAAAAAAGCTCTTAGATGGTTTATTCATCCCAGTGCTGTGTTACTTATGTCAGACATTGACAGTCCTAAAAACACGCAGGCGTAAAATCTCATCGTGTGAGATGAGATGCATAAAAATGCAGCTGGAAATACTAGATAGACAGACAAATAAGAAAATAAGGATGAGTGCAGGGATAATAACAATTACTGACTTTGTAGAACACAAAAGAGTTAAATGGTTTGGGTATTTAGTAAGAATGGAACAAGTTCAACCAGTGGCTAGAACTTTCTACCTGAGAACACCAGGATACAAGGCGAGAGGATGACTCAGGAAGAGTTGGCCAGACAGAGTAAAAGACAGTGAAGAAATGAAACATGATGTTAGTGCCAGCAACAAGACACGCCAAACGCATAAAACTACAGTCTGCCTCCTCTTTGCAACGTTTCACAGGCAAAATCAGTTACGGGCAACAGAAGAAGAAAATGTATTTTCTTTGGACTAGTGACCACATGAATGACTGAGATGTATTGTGAGTGGACATATTGTAGCCATAAGTACAAGAACCAATACTATACATGAGCTAACTCAACAAACTCTGGCATTGTCCTTCTATGCAGATATGTACATGTAAATCTTTCATACAAGCAGATCTTTCATGTATGCAGATCTTTCATGTATGCAAAATGCCATGTCAAAGAATGCTCTTGATCCTTCACTCTTTAACTACTATACACCACTGGCATCGTCAGACATGTTGTTGGAAAATAGCAATTTTTGTGTGTGCGCTTGCTCAGCTTTGAACTGAAGCGTAGTCCATACAAAGTACTTCTAGAAGTGCTGGACTGAATTTTGCATGTGGATTAGCTTTCCCTATTAACAGTTTCCCTCGCCATCAGGCGAACTTACACCCAACTCAGAGGTTGGAAAATAGGAATGAAAAATATGCAATTAGTCATCGCATTTTCAGAACTATCATGTGACAAAAATTCAGGGGAAATGGACAAACTACAGCTCACATTACAGACAAGTTTGCATGAAAAATGTCAAGAAACTACTTCTGTCCTAGCATGTTATTAAATCCACAAGATATTAAGTTAATGAAAACAAAAAAATACAACAGTAGAAACTAAGTAATGTCATTCACTCTTTCTATACTTTTTCACAACAAAGTAAGGTACAAGCATATTCTGCCATGGTTATCCAGAATTGTTCCCAGCGTTCTTAGGGCTCCTTCAAATCTTAATAAACATGACATTATTTCATTATACTGCCCTAGCTTGCCTGAACTCCTGTGGCCCTGAGAACCATATATGCTATTAAATACATGTAATAATTTTACCATATACTCTCTGATGCCATCAAAAAATGTTATAATTATACCTTATCCTCTGAGATGTCATCAAACTAGTGTTATTATTGTACCTTATCCTCTGAGATGTCATCAAATATAATTTCACCTTATTCTATGAGGCGCCATCAAAGTAAATATTATCATTGTTTCTTATCATTTGAGATGTCATCAATCAATGTTATAACTGTACCTTATCCTCTGTGATACTACCAAATGAATTGTATATTTGTACCTTATCCTCTAGATGCCATCAAATAAATATAACTGTACCTTATCATCTAAGTTACCAACACAAAATTATTACAATTTACCTTATCTTCTGAGACGCTATCAAAATTATCATCCTCTGGTTCAAAGATGAAAGCGTCAATACCACCATGTCTAGCAATGCTTTCAGTCATCTGTGGAAAAAAACAACAATGTTCAGTTATAACAGATTGTGATACATATATATATATCTGTGAGAAAACAATGTTCAGTTATAACAGATTGTGATACATATATATATCTGTGAGAAAACAATGTTCAGTTACATATAGATTTTATCTCATGTCTTCTTGTCGCAATGTAAACACTAACTAGTTATTGTGCTGCTGTGGTACTTTTGTTACTGACAGATAAATGAAACACGGACAGTGAGTGCTGTCACTTCCACAATTAACTAATGACCCGTATGCATATGCACAGTTTAACTTCTTCTTTAAATCTTGGCCTATGTCCTCAACCAACCCCACCAAGCCGTTCCATCTTTTGCTATCTCTTGCTGCTCCCTCCATGTCCTCCCAATATTATTATGTCGGTAATTCTCTTCTCTGTGTGTGTTTAGTCTTCCGCTAATTAGTTTGTCCTGTGGGTTCCAGACAAAGAGTGTCTAGTTATATTGTGCTCAGGTGTTCTCAGTGTGATGACATCACATACTAACGACAAATGTTTAATATGCATTTGAACAGGTTCCAGTCATAGCTCACGCTGGACTGTCTGTTTTGTACATATTATGAGCCTGTCCTCTGATTGAGACTGCCTCTGATTGAGACTGCCTCTGATTGAGACTGCCTCTGATTGAGACAATCTGTTTGATTGTTTAGGGAATCTCTGTGGCAAAGTGGACAAGCTGCCTCTGCCTCAAACTCCATTCTTAAGTTTTTGTTCAGACTTCACTATTCGGTTCATGGGTCCAATTTTTTTAAGACTCGCCGGTGCTGCGGAGTTCGTGCACTAAGCTGAGATTCTCCTGACTCAGGATTGAGTTAGGAGTATAACGGAGCACTTATGGGTTACACCCGTGTGCCGTGATGTTGATCCATCGACTAACCTAAACTAAACTTTTTAAGACTACTGGAAGTCGTCGCTGGAGCTGCGGAGTTCGTGCTCTGTGTAAATGTTTTTGGCAGGCCATTCTGTGGGAAGAGACTGAGCCATATGGGATAAAACCCAGTGCGGTTAAGTTGATCTGCTCGCCTTTAAACAATGTTTATGTTTTAATTATCCAGTTATTTCAGATATCAGGAGATTGCTACTTGGACCAAAGCCACATAAAAGGACTACTTTATATGCAACAACACAACAGGTGATGAACACTTGTATGTATCACTACGTGGCATTGGGCCAAAGATGGCAGCTCTGAGGAAAGAGACAGGGCCATATGGGATCAAACCCAGTGCAATGAACTTGAACTTCTTGCCCTTAAACATATTATTTTTAATTGTCCAGTGATTTAAGATATCAGGAAATTGAGACTTCCACCACAGCCACATAAAAGAACAACCCTTCTTCCTCCTCCTGTCCACCCGTTATACTCCTTGCACGTCAGTGTGTCCGACTTCGGCCTGCATGTGTACGGTTGACTTCCTCTAGACCAGTGGTTCTCACCTTTTTTGGCCCATGCACCCCTTCACCATATGTTCAGAATGTCATTCCCTCCCTTTCGTATTTCCTCTCTATAAATCCCAAATGTAATGACACATACTAGAAAAAGTCTAGACTGTCTACATAAAATGTGATTTGCAGGTCTACCTATGTTATAAAACAAATTTCAGAAGAGCGAGAAGTACAGAACTGTAAAGTATGGAGGGGAAAAAGAATATCAAGTAATCAGTTCTTGTATTAACGTGATCTTGAAATAATCTTAATTTCCCCACTGGAAACCCTCAAATTCCCCCCTTGGGGAGAATTCCCCACCAGTTGAGAACCACTGCTCTAGACAACTTCCATCCAAGGCAATAGTCTCTATCTACCCATGGGTAGGTGGACTTTTCCTCACAATTTTGCCAGGGTGTCTGCCATATGACCTACTCTGTGTGATTTCCAAATATCGTGGAATTGTTAACATGCATAACTTGCATCTAGGACCTCAGGTTTTTGTGCACTTATCAGAAAAGGCTAAGTATGCGATCCCACTACCTGAGAGATGAGGGGGTTGTGTAATATTAGATACCAATAGTTCTGAGAAAAATAGCCAGTCCTATGGGGTATCAAACCCATGACCTTCTGAGCGCCAGGAGGATGCCGTAACCACTGCGCCAATTCTGATTGTGGGACAAGATCAAAATACAATGTCCTGTGATAATGGGAAGTCAATCGTGGCCACAGGGGGTGAGACTGAGAGGATCTGACATGCATAATTAAGTCCAATAGATGGTAGCTTGACCTCCGAGGTTCTGAGGAGACTAATGTAGTTTAATGTCCCTGAAGTCTGGCTGCATCCACGTGTTATGAACTTACTGCCGTGTTTGAGTGGTAGCCGATGACGAGACTACTTCAGAGTCAATTCCAGTTTTGTGTCAAAGGTGTGTGATACAGCTGTTGTTGGTATACTACCAGTGTTTGGGTAATCTATCCTCAGGCATGGTTTTATTTGCCACAAATAGTGTAAGTCTCCAGTATGGTGAACCGCAACACTTAAAGAACAAAAAGCCAGCATTTCACACCCAAAACTTTACTAAACTTTAGCTCCATTTTTGTCCTGGTAATAGTTTTCAAATATTCCTTTTATAACCGGACAGGTTTGAAGACATGGCTTTTGCTGGTCTACATAATGCAACAGTGAATTAAAACTCACATAAAGAGAACAATTCTGCCCTAAATGAGCAAAATAATATTGCAGCTTTTAATCGTTAATCACAATGGAGTGTAGACACAATGCACGGTGCATACATCATTTTAACTCTTACAAATCCTTCTACCACAAACATTATGTGTGGAGACAGATCAAATAAAAGACACGACTCTACTTAGTACAAACAAAACAAATCTCATGGAGTGGAATCAACGAAAGGTGAAGTGGTGGATGGCTTGGAGAGAAGGAGAGGGAAATCAGTATAACAATAAATGTAACCAAACTGAGCAAGCACGGTCACCAGTGGACTCACCTGGAGCAGTTCAATCATCCAGGTAAAAGGCTGCCAACACATACGGCCACACATGGTGACTGCCCACAGAGAACATGTGAGTCTTCTGGATACCAAATGGATATCCCAACATCTTGAGTATCCTTGGTACTTCCTCTTCCATCCTTGGCCCTTGTTTATATCCCTTTAAAAACTTGCCATAAATGAACTGAAAGAAAACCAATACAACAAATTTAGGGCATTTGCAATACCAGTGTTCACTACATTCTGTAAAGAAACTTGGCTGAATAGATGGGCCACTGGATACACAAGGAGGGAAATATGTATAGTGATCTTGTCAATCAATGTGCGTGCATGCAAATATTTGTTAAATATTATAAAATGATTGAAGTTGCATTGTTTTGTCAGTTCTGTGGCTCAACTTGTACATGTTGACAAGTATTTATTTATAGCAGGGGTGTTAAACTCAATCCCTCAGCGGGCCAAAACTCAAATCACACGTAAGGTTGCGGGTCGGACAGGATAAACATTCAATAAGACGAAAATTAAACCTTTTTTAAACATTAATATACATTCTTCTTCTTCTTCAGCATTCCGAGCCATTGAGGTTCTTTGCTGCAAATACAATCTGTCTCCATTCGTCTCTCTGGTGGACCTTCTCTTGCCAGTCGTTGATTCCAAGTGCTTGTAGGTCTGTATGTATATTATCTCTCCACCGCCTTCTTGGTCTACCTCGGGGTCTACGGTCATTTATTTCCTGAGTGTAAGCGAGTTTTGTTTCCCTATTATCTTCCATTCTTTCTATATGCCCCAGCCATTGTAGTCTATTAGCCTTCATGATACCAGTGATTAGCGGGGACTTAAACAAATCATAAATGTCTTTGTTACTTCTTCTTTTCCACTCTCCACTTTGTGTATCCCTAATGGGTCCAAAGATGCGTCTTAAAATTTTGTTCTCAAAGGTTTGTAACAAGGCTTCGTCTCCTTTCGTTGTACTCCAGGTTTCAGAGCCATACAGCACAACTGGTCTGATCAGTGTTTTGTATATTGTGATTTTGGTGTTACGAGATAGCGCCTTTGATTTTAGTAGATGTTGTAGTGCATAGTATATCTTATTTCCAGAGTTGATTCTAGTTTGTATTTCTTCCCTTATGATGTTGGAGCAGTTGAAGATTGTACCCAGGTATTTGTATGTTTCCGTTCTTTTAATGGTCATATTATCTATTTGTATGTGGCCAGAGTTTTTAGCCATTCCGTCTCTTGAAATTACCATATATTCTGTCTTATCTTGGTTGATAACCAGCCCCATCTGTTGGGCTTTTTCCTTTAAGTGAGTCAATATTTCTAATGTCTTTTGTTCACTTTGCCCTATAATATCTATATCATCTGCATAACCAAGCAGCTTGGATGTTCCTCCAATATCACATTCCTCCTTTACCTTCCTTACAACTTTCTCTAGAGCCAGATTGAAGAGTAGCGGCGATAGTGCATCACCCTGTTTCAAGCCAGATGTTATTTGGAAGGGGTCTGATTTCCTGCCTTTATATGTTACTATATTATAAGTATCTTCCATGCATAGTTTGGTCATGTTAATTAACTTCCTTGGTATTCCAAATTCCTGCATAACATTCCATAGACTATTCCTATGGACACTATCATAAGCCTTTTTAAAATCCACAAAAATGTTATGGAGATCTCTTTTATATTCCCAATGTTTCTCGGCTATTTGTCGTAAGATAAATATCTGATCTATTGTTGATCTGTTTTGTCTAAAACCCGCCTGGTAGTCACCTAATATGTCTTCTGAATATGGTTTTAGTCTATTTAGTAATACTGCGGATAGTATCTTATAGCTTGTGGACAGTAGTGATATTCCTCTATAATTTCCACATTGGAACTTGTCTCCTTTCTTAAAGATAGGTATCAATAATGACTCTTTCCAGTCATGGGGTAATTCTTCTGTCCTCCAGATTTTTATTATTAGTTCGTATAGCTTTAGATGTAATGCATGGCCACCTGCCTTTATAAATTCAGCAGCAATTCCATCAGTCCCAGTTGCCTTATTGTTTTTAAGTCGTGTGATTACATATAGGATTTCTTCAAATGTAGGTTCTTCAATTTGTGGTTCGCATGTTAGAACCTCTTCCTGTGGGAAAATGTTACTTGGAGCTTCACAATTTAGTAATTCAATAAAATATTCTTTCCATGTGTTGCACATTTCTTCATTGGTATTTATCATATTCCCATTTTTGTCTTTTAAACCATATGTGTTTTGTTGGTGCCCTCGTTTCATTGACTTCAGTACTTTAAAAACTTTCTGGATTCATTTTTCTGGTGATTAGTTTCCAAATCTTTGATTATATTACTCATATATTCTCGCTTCTGCTGTCCTGACTATTTTTGTAGCCTCTTTACATTCATTTCTATAATGCTCTTCCTTTGGATGTTATTGATGTCATTTAACCATACATGTCTGGCATTCTTCTTCTTAGTGACTGCTTCTTCACATTTTTGATTGAACCATCTGTTCTTTCTATGCGTGGTTGACACACCGAGACATTCTTCTGCGGTAGATTGAATTGTATTCTTGATGTTCAACCAAGTTTGGTCAACGCTTTCCTCCAAAGGGTTTTGCAAAGTTTCAAGTTTACATTTTATTTTCATCTGTAAATTTCTCTTTGACTGTAATGTCTTGTAGTTTTTCTCTGTTATATGTTGGGTGTAATCTTTGTAATTTAGTATAGAAAGCTCTCTTAAGTTTTATTTTAAATTTTGCTCCAACAAGGAAATGGTCACTATGGGCACTCAGCTCCTCTATAACTTCTGACTTGCTGTATGTTTGATGCATTTCTGTTGTTAATTAAAATGTGATCTATTTGATTATAGGTTCTCTTGTCACATGATTAATATACATTAAAACAGAAAATAGTTTTAATAATAAAACATCATTGGTATACACATTTTCACTCTTATGTCTGTCAGAGCACGATGTTTGGCATCTTTCTTGGCTACAAGTTCATTTATGTTGGGAGTAATGTTTTGTGTCATTGAGATTCTCATGATGGACTGCAAGTGTTCATCAGTGAGATGACTCCTGTGTGATGGTTTGTTAATCTTCATTACAGAAAACAGCTGCTCACACAGATATGTGCGGTTCCAAATTGCTGTATGTAGCCGGGGCGCAGTGTTGGGGTGAGCGCCCAACATTGTTTAAATACCCCAATGGCTCGTGAATACATAACCTCTGCAGCAAAAGTCCAACTCCTGGCCTTCACGTGGCGGAACTGTTTAAACTAACAGGAGAAGGGGCGACGGCGAGTATCTGGCGCCGGAAAATAACCAGTGTGCTCTAGATGTGTATACACATACATGCATGTGTGTACACATCTAAACTCGAGTGAGACCACAGTCTGCTCTAGCAAAGGAAAGGTGCTGAAGACGGATGGCAACCAGCCAGGAGGCGCCACCACAGAAAATCAGGATGCCACGCAATTACGCAAAATGGAATATGTCGACTGCTGCTAAATGTTAATGGTGCTCGCCCTGCTTTGGACCCCCAGGCAGGTGCAGTGCCGGGCCCTATGTCTCGAAAAGGGTCCACCCCAACTACTGGAGGTCCTTCTCAGATGTCCTGTGGAGCCAGGGGACATGAGAATAGAACAAGCTGGCCATACTAAAACTAAGACTTAAAATAATGCACTGGCAATGCGGAGGAGTCAGCAACAAAAAAGTAGAATTAGAAAAACATCCTGGACAAAGAAAAAGTAAGCATATGTGCTTGCAAGAAACTCACCTCAACGAAAATATAGCCTTCAAAATCAGAGGCTACCAGTGTTACCGATCTGACCGAAAGGACAGGCGAAAAGGTGGGATACTTACCCTTGTAAAAAATAACATCACTGCTTCCCAAATCGAAGTCTATATGGAAGGGGCTGAGTATCAGACACTTAAACTTAAAACAGGCTATACAGACCTACATCTGATCAATTACTACTGTCCAAATGACCGTCCACAGGCACTGGACACACTACCATTAACAGAAAAAATGATTGTGTGTGGCGATTTCAACAGCCACTCGCAGAGTTGGGGCTTATGATCACATGGACCAGAGAGGAGAGAGACTGGAAGACTGGCAGGATGAGAATAAATTCATCTTGGTTAACAAGCCGTCCGACCCACATACTTTCTACTCGAGATCATGGCACTCTACAACTACACCTGACCTGGCTTTCATTCACCAGACCTGGAGTGGAACATTACCGAATTGTTGGAAACAACTAGGTGGCAGTGACCATCGACCAGTCTGTTCTAACTGTAGAAAATGAGCTTGTAAGTGAAAGCAGCACCCTCTCAGAGTGGAAACTACAAGAAAGCAGGACTGGGCAGTGTACAAGCATCGCACCAGCATACTGGTTAGAAACCTGAACACTGAGAAAGACATAAATAAAGTAGTTGAAGAGTTTGGGAAATGCATACTACAGGCAGCGCGAGAAACAGTACCAAGAGGAGCCCGTAAACAATATAAACCCTACTGGAGTAGTGAACTGGAACAGTTGCATAATGATGTGGAAGTATGTAGAAAGCAAGCAGAGGCCACACCCAGCCAAGAGCACCACAATAAATTCCAGCATGCAAAAGCCAAATTTCAAAGGGCCAAGCTGCAGGCTAGACGGAAAAGCTGGCAGGAAAAAACAGAGTCTCTGAACTTTGAAAGAGACACAAGGAAATTGTGGAAGCTAATAAAACAACTTAACGATGAGGGCACAGGGAAGAAACTCAAAAATTGCACTACATAAAGATGGAAAAATCTTAACAAGAAAGCAAGCAGCTGACCATTTTGCGGACTCATTCGCACAAGATAACAATATCAAAATCAGTCCAGAGAAACAACAAGAGATTCAAGAGAAACGGCAACATACAGGACAGAGGGAAATAGTACATGAGGTTCTGGAGGCACCCATCACAATCAGCGAACTGGAGCTAGCCATATCAAAACTGAAAATGAGAAAGTCACCAGGACCTGATGGTATCTCCAATGAAATGATCAGGAACCTAGGAACAGAGGCCAAAGCAAAGCTGTTGCAGATCTTCAATAACAGTTGGACCTTAGGGCAGTGTTCCACAAGCCTGGAGAGAAGCAATCATGATACCCCCTCCTAAAATCAGGGAAAGATAGTTCCATTGCCTCTAGCTACAGACCATTAGCCTCACCAGCTGTCTCTGCAAAACACTGGAGCGCATCATCAATCACAGACTGCAGTGGTACATTGAAAGTAAAAAACATCCTTGTGCCACAGCAGGCTGGCTTTAGGCAGTGCTACTCTACGGAAGATCAGACAACCTACCTCTCTCAAGAAATTGATGCATTCCAAGAGAAGAAGCTGGTGCTTGCGGCATGGATAGATTTGAAGAAAGCCTTTGACAAAGTCTGGAAAGAAGGTCTGATGAATAAACTGAGAAACTGCAAAGTCAATGGAAGAATGTACAAATGGGTGAAAGCATACTTGCACAACAGAAGAGCCCGAGTACAGATAGACGGACTAAAGAGCAAGAAAGTACTACTGCGTCACGGAGTTCCCCAGGGCGGAGTATTGTCCCCCACACTCTTTCTAATCTTCATCAATGATCTCGTTGCTAATCTACCGCATGGAATTAAAGTCGCAATGTATGCCGATGACCTTGGTTCTATGGAGCACAAATGACCATGCTTCAGTGGCCACCAGATTACTACAAAGAGCTGTAGATACATTTGTGGCATGGGCAAATAGATGGTGTGTCAGCATAAACACTGACAAGTGCAGCACCACCCTATTTACCCTCTCTCCAAAACAAAAGGCAGGGACCATCCAGATAAATGGAACACCCCTACGAGAAGATAAAGAACCAACATACCTTGGAGTAACATTTGATGGCAGGCTGACATGGAGAAAGCACATCAACAAAGCAGTAGCAAAAGCCAGAAGGAAAATAGCCATCCTGAGAAAGCTAAGTGGAACCACATGGGGAGCCGTGGGAAAATACTTAGCAAAGTTTATCAACAAAGCATACGACACACCTGGAATACGGGTCAACTGCATGGTGTTCGGCATCACAAAACCACCTACAAAGAGCTGGACAAAGTGCAAAATCAAGCACTTAGAGTCACCACAGGAGGGATGAGATCAACCCCTATAGTGGAAATGGAAGAGATGGGGAGGACACAAGCAACTGAGTGAGCGCAGAGATACGAAAACGCTAATACAAGCAGAAAGTTCCTCAGCTTGCCAGGCCACCCTATGAAGAACAGATTTGAAAACCTAGCTATGGGCGGTTGAAAAGAAGTAGTTTTATCCACCAGGCCAAACGACTCTGCAGAGAAACCACCGATCTGCCCACAGTTGGTATCCCCCTAACAACTATTCCAGAGCGAACTCCATGGAAAGATGAGCATAGACTATCATTACAAATCCAGACAAAAGTGAGAGGAATATTTGACAAGGAAGATCAGAACAGTGTGCAGCGCAGAACAGCCACTCTCAGCTTCCTTGATGAAGAATACCCACCAGGATCTCTGGATCCGAGTCTACACAGATGGGTCAGCACAAAATGCTGTTCGAAATGGAGGAGCGGGAGTGTACATAGAATACCCAAATAATCCCAGGGACACAGCTAGAGTACCGACAGGAAAGTACTGCCATAACTACGATGCTGAAATTGAGGCAATCAAGATAGCAACAGAGAAATTACTAAATACCAGCAATGGTACACAACCCTGTGGTGCTATTGACAGATGCAAATCAGTACTCGAGGCGCTCCTGTCTGGGAAATTGCCAGTACTAAGGACACTGCTTTCTGAACTTTGCAGTCAGCATAAGTCACCATACAGTGGATACCATCCACTGTGGGGTACCCGGGAAAGACAGAGCTGATCATTGGCTAAGAAGACCAAAGAAGAACAGCCTGATGTGCCTGTAACTACCACCAAAAAAAAGAATGATCAAATCAGTCCCCAAAAGAAAGCCCCAAAAACCAAAACCTGG
>JACEFZ010010361.1:0-94916 GCA_014155875.1 Cepaea nemoralis | reverse complement strand
TATATATTATATATATATTATTTAATATAAAAAATTAATATATATATATATATATTATATATATATATATATATATATATATATATATATATACACGGATAGATGGAAATATTCTTAAACAAGTGAATCGGTGTATGTATCTGGGAACAGTCATAGCATCTAATGGAAGATGCCTTGAAGATATTAGAACAAGAATCACTTGGACGAATGTTAGACGAGACGACAGTCAAGAACATATGACGCATGTTCTGCCCATTGCTTGGGGGTGTGCGAGAACATCAACATGCTGATAGACTGGCCGCTGTCGCTCCTTTGTGCGGTGAAATTTTATATGACAAGGCTGACATGGTTAAGGCTATCGGCGACGTGGTGGAAAGTGCAGCACAACCAGCAGTTGATCCACACCTAGAGAGGCTGACATGGTGAAGACTATCCGCGACCTGGTGGAAAGTGCAGCAAAACCACCAGTGGATCCACACCTAGAGAGGCTGATTCGGCTGTCTGGATGACACTCAACGCATCAGCTGGAGGCGGACACTGCATCGAGCTACATGCCAGTGGCACCATCAGCACGGAAACTCCTCGCAGGATGCTGAGCCAGGGTCGAGCGTTTGTGGGAACGTCCCAAGTCCAATTGTGTTGATTCTGTTAGCTCATGCGTACATATCCCTCTCTCAGTGTCGTGGCTGGAGATCTCCGAGCTGCGGTCTCAATGCCCTATCCTCTTCACTCCATAATAGAGCGTCTTCGCTTCGATAGTGCTGAGAAAATGTGTATGTTTGTGTGCGTGCGTGCGTGTGTGTGAATCTCCACACACACACACATACGCGCGCGCGCGCGCACACATACACACACACAATGCAAGACTTCCCGAACACAAATGGGCTCTAAACAATCAGAATACACACAGAACGGGCCTAACCACTCACTGCCCCTAAATGTGTCTGGAAGAAGTTTCCTGCTGTGGGTCTGAGAGGAGATAGGGCCATCACACCATGTCAGCCTGAATCCACGGGAAAATAGGTGGACAACCTTTCTCTCTCTCTCTAAGCAGGCGACGAGCTCAGCGTCAAACCATCGTCCGACGGTGCTTATGACATTATCAGCTCAGTCCCCTACCAATTTCCGTAACTCGCCCGCTACTCATCTCTCGTCCAGCAGTAACTCTAACTTGATATTGAAAAGTCGCTTCTCTGGGACCTCCTTTTATGTTCGCTTTTCTTTTTAGCCGATGCTAATATTCTAAGCTGTCCTGGTTCTAATGAGGCCCATAAGAGGAGCAAAGGATAGTAAAACTTCAATCTACCATGCATGTCGGTAAGAGGCGACAAGGGAGCGCTGGCCTGAGACTGACTGCCTCATCACGTATAAAACTTCAGCTGCAAAATACAACCAATTGTAACACAATTAGCCACAAAGGGCTTAGCCTGAGTTGGTAGAGGGTCGGTGCTCTGTTGGGAGGTGAAAGTCAGCAGAAGAAGAAGAATATCCTACGCATAACCTTGTACACGGAAAGTATCCTTATGTCGCTACAAAACCAAAGACTAAAACTCTCTAACGGAGATACGCATGGCCGAATGGATAAGAACTGGCGTTCTTTCTTAAACATCCGGTGTGCTTATGCTGAGGTAATGGGTTCAATTCCTACATCGGACAATGGGACTAAAATGTTGACTTCTCGTCCTTGACCTGGGGACGTAAATTACAAGTACCTCCGAAGTCGGAGTGGGTTCATCTGATGGCTTGGATACAATGGTAATAGGGAAAGCTAATTAACACGTAAAATTCAGTCCAGTGCTACTAGAAGTAGTTTGTGTGGACAACGCTTAAGTTCAAAGCGAACGAGCGAGCACAACAACAACAGCAACAACAACAACAACAACAACAGCAACAACAACAGCAACAACAACAACAACAGCAACAACAACAACTCTCTGAAGATGAGTATCGGGAACACACACACACACACACACACACACACACACACACACACACATACATACACACACACACACACACACACACACACACACACACACGCGCCTTATATCTCTTCTTCTAGATTTCTCTGTTGTATTTATAGCAACTTCGCAAGTCAAAAGTTCTAGACCTGCATGAGATCATTACATTCTTATGTTTTCTGGGCCATAATCCTAAAGCTTCCTTGAAAATCCTGCGACGCCGAAAATAAACGGCCTGGTATTTATAACGGCTTCACAAGAACATTTTCAAATACAGTATTCCTGCCCGCTAAACACCCTGCCCTTGACAACGCGTGGCTGGTGTTTGTAAACAAAGAAGGGCGGAAATGTGGATTCCAGTCTTCTTTATTGGTTTAGCACCTGTGACAAAGATGTAAACAGTTGAATAGCTATTCGAAGTATGTAACACAAGGTGCGTGTTGTAAACATTCAATTAATTACTCGCCGCGTCCTCGATTAAAGCGAACAGACAAGATCTTCCTTAGTCAAACATAGTTACTCCGCTGAATAAAGAAGACCTAATAACCAAAGCCTCACATTTGGGTTGAATAAGTTGCATATCCTTTACAGGAAGTCGCAGTCAACCCCAGCATATTATTTTTGCTGTTTGTGACCTCTTGGCAAGTTTACGTTCAGTAGTTTGCCATTACTTTCTGAAGGCACATTTGGGAGTGAGTTCTAATCCCCGATACAGACAGGGATTTGTATCTCACTACCATCATTTTTGGTGAGCCACGTAAGCATAGTGATTACCTGGCTTCACCACGGCCCGATAGTCATGTTTTCTTATTTCCATTAAGCCGGGTTTTGTCACTGATTAAGTACCATGGCTTGATTAACTGTCTTAAGCGACTTCTCCTATCTGCCATGGGCGTATATAATCGCAGAAATGTTGTAATTACGTTATAATGCAACATGCCTGCTACAATATTAACAACTGTAAGTCGTAACTGTGACACGCCACAACTTCCCATTTTCCGCCATCCATTTTTGTTTGCTCCAAAGTTAATTTTCGTTTGGCACTGAATCTTTTACCTGTTCCGTGGCGAAGAGCTTACGGACGCGGTTCGTTAGCCTATATACCCGCGTTCGCAACACAGCTTCGCGCGATTTGGCAGCAGATCGCGTTGCGTTGGTTTCGCGTTAGTATCGAGGGCTGCCGTTCATAAAGCAATGGGAAACTACTGAACGTGAACTTGCCAAGAGATCACATCGGCAGAAATGCTGGTGTTGACTGCGATGTCCTTTAAAAACAGGAATATGCAAACTGAACCTGTTAAATTTGACCTCGCTCCCAGGTTGATCCATCCCTAAAAGAGTATGACAACTTGTCTTCGGTGAAATGGGCCGGGGTGATGATGACCACTTCACACATCGAGTCTATACAAATATGTAACTAGCATTATATACCCAATATGCTTCAGGCCCTCTAACTGGGTAATTTACTTGACTTTTTCTTACCTTGACGTGTTAGGTCAGTATTTGTGGTCTATCGTAGTTTGCCATCTCACACCACCACAACAGTCCCCGATCAGGTCTTTGCTCTTGTCGCAATTATGTTATGTGGACAAACCCTTCGCAATTCTCTCTCATGTTCTTTTCTCACCAGGTTTACCATTTTCCAAGTTAATTTCTCCTCATAAAAATAAATCGTGACTATGTACATGTAATTTCTGTAATTAACTTGCGGATTCCATCTGCCTCTTTCATTTATTTTCTGTGCGATAAATGTATTCATTTCTACCACATTTCTGAAGCCATGACATGTTTCTTCTCCCGTGTGTTACCGGGACTTTAACGGGCAGCAAACAATTTAATACTGCAACCTACTTTACATGTCGTATGAGGCAACTAAGGAAGTTTTCGCCAGTGTGTTACCGGGACCCTTAGGGAAAGCAAAGAATAATTACACACTGTAACTTTCCATTAGTTAGTTAGTCGACAGATCATCCTCATTGCACATCGAACCATTCAATCCATAAGTGTTCGGATCCCCTCCTCAGTAAATCTTACAGCGTGTTGCGGCTCACGACACCAGTTCTGCGTTGATTTATTAATCTTCTTTGGCTTCCTGCATAGTGTTCTTGTCTGGCCACACCTCTTTTAACTTGTTGTTCTCGCAGTCTGACCATGATTGTAGATTCACATTCATCACTTTAGTTCTCGTAAAAGACTTACTTCTAGTAGAGCATTCGGTATATCAGCCTGGTCAATGGCGCGTCCACCCTCAAGGGTAGCCTTACCCGCAAGCCTGCTAATTCCTGTGAACACCCGAATGCCCTGGCACGAAAATGAAACAAATCTTTGCCAGCCGTGACCGCCCTAGAAACATCAACCACGTCTTCGGATCTAACCCATCTCTATCTTTCTGAGCATACTCATTGAGCCACTAAGGAAGCATGCCTGAGTGAACCTTCTCTACATGTCGTAAGATGTGACGAGGGTTGTTTGGGCATGGGGCTGGCTTTTCTTATTCCATAGTGAAACTCTAGCTGCAAAATCCAACCTGCAATTAACAAGTATAAGCTGATACAGTGAAGTCTGGATAAGTAGAAGTCGCAGGGGCCGAAGGAATTTGTTCTACTTATCAGAAATTCTACTTATCCAGACTGCACACATATTTACACTAATTTACACTAATACATGTGTACCATGCAGTAGCATTCAGTAAAATGATTGTATCACTTAAGAAACACGGGTAGTGAACAAATAAATAGCAATACAATATCAGAAATGTTGAAATGTTTAATTTTGAAAATTTCCAAATTAATTAAAGAAAAAGTCTGTGATTTTGCTTTGCTTCTTGACTTGTGAAAAATGTCTTCCCATTGCCTGTTTAAAGGCACACAATTGTGAGACTGCATCATCTGAACATCCATTCTGCATCATGTAAATGTCAATTTTGTCAATTGATGCCACAATATCTGACTGCGATACAGGTTGTGCTTGCAGCCCACAGTCATCCTCATCATCAGAGTCAGGGCTGGAAGGGTCTGTTGGTTGAATGACTGGCATACATAGCTCTATAATATCAGTGCTTGAAAGAGTGGCACAAGTAGAAACATCATTGTCAATGTTCACAAACTCCTCTGGATCTCTTATCTCTTATATACTCTTATCTCTCTGGCTCTTTATACAATCTAGCACAGTGGTTCTCAACCTTTTTTGGCCCGTGCCCCCTTTCACCATATTTTTAGGATGTCATTCCCCCCCCCCCCCTCACCATATTTTTAGAACGTCATTCCCCACTTTCGTATTTCCTCCTGCCAAGTCGTAGCGGAGCTTATGACGCAAAAAGAAGAGGGAGCAAAACCTCCCGAACCAAAAATCTACACATAACCAAGCATCTGACGTGTAACGGAGATCACGTCAGTTTTGTTGGTCAATAGATACGACATTGAGATCAGAGAGCGTAACTGGAGAAGCAGTACGTTCAAGCCATCGCTGATATATTGAGATATTTTCTGGCAGGACAATTTTATTAGTGGCTGAGATTTAGTAAAGGAGAAATCTGAATCATGGCAGTTTAGATATCAGGATAACGATGTGGGACAGATGCCGAATCTAGAAATGAAATTGAGCATGCCACACCAGAAGAATGTTTTTGGCAACATTAGATAGACAGAAGAAAAGAAGGACTGCAATACTAATGATGCGATAGTTCTTAGTAGTGTGATCAACCAGTTGAATACTTATCATTGATGTTTTATCACGATTGGCAGTTTACAGACACGATCGATGTTTTTTATTGAAATGTATTCACTACCGGATTGCTCAAGAATATCGGCTAATAAACTTAGCCGCATCAAGTTATTTTCCCGCCTTCTTGTGAGTCATTTTTATTCAAGTACCATTACTTCATTGCTGGACAGTTGTCGGCACCTCTGGACTATTTTCCTATTCGACGCTTACGTTTCATATGAATGCAAGATAACCTCCCAGTACCTCCCTAACAATTTCCCCCTGCCCCTACACAGTATACGTAATAACTGAAGCTAAATTTAATAGCACATACTAAAACATGTCTAGACATCTACATAAAACGTGATTTGCGGATCTACTTACGTTATAAAATGAATTTCAGAAGGGTGATATGTACAGAACTGTAAAGTATGAAGGGAAAAATAATATCAAGTAATCGGTTCTTGTATTCATGCAGTCTAGACATAATCTTAATTCCCCCCCCCCCCCCCCCCCCCCCCCTTCCTGGAAACCCTATAATTCCCTCGCTGGGTGGAGAATTCCCCACCGGTTGAGAACCACTGATCTAGCAAGTAATGGCCCCACTGAAATGTCAGAAACATTGCTCTCACTGCTCGCTGATGGTGTGGAATTATAATTTACATAGACATCTACTGCAGGTAAGAAGCCAGCCTGTCTAAGGCAATTTGCAATAGTTGCTGGTAAAACTCTGTCCCATGAAGATTTTAACATAAGAATAGCATCAAGAAGGGTTATCTTGAAATCATCACAAATGAGGTCAGCATCCATATGACCCACAAGTTTTGACAACATTGTGGATCTATAAAGAACTTTCAGATTTTGAATGATACCTTGATCACAAGGCTGAAGTGTTGATGTGGCAATAGGTGGCAGAAACAAAAGCTCTGTTGCCTTCAGATTGTTAATTTTTGTGTGGGCTGAACAATTGTCAACAATTAAAAGAACTGTTCTTTGTTTACACAACATTGAATAATCAAATTCTTGTAGCCACTCATTGAACAGTTCTGATATCATCCATGCCTTTGAATTGGCTCTGTAATTCACACACGTTTGCAGGCCTTTGGGGATGTTAAAATTTTCCAATCACAAATAAAGGCCATTTTTCACTACCATCCATATTGGAACACACAACCACTGTTATTCTTTCTTTTAATTTTTTCCCTCCATGACACTTTTCATTTTTGAAAGAAAATGCTTTATCAGGTAGCAATCTCCAAAATAATCCACTTTCATCGGCAGTAAATACATCCGAAGAATTATATTTAGCTAAAGCAGGTCTGAGCACGTCTTCTATCCATGAGTAAGTCGTTGCTTCGTCGACTGATTGTTTCTCTCCACACACATTCTTGTAAGTGATGCAGTGTCGTTTTTTTTTTTAAACGATCCAACCAGCCAGCATTACAATTCCAGTCTGTCTGACTTCCAAGACGTGCAAATTCTTCTGCTGTTACAATAAGTAAAGGCCCATTTACTTGTACATTTGCCGATCTAATCACAGTGAACCATTTTAAAACGGCAGCATCAACAACATCGCAGTTCTTCTAGCTTTGTGCCTATCACTGTCGATTTGACATTCGAAAAACAACTGTTTGTAGTGGTCTCTATGCTTTAAAATGCCGGAAAGTGTCGATGTTGGAATACCAAATTCTCTAGCTACACCACTTTCTTCTTCCCACTATGTTCAACCTCTTCCAACAGCTCAATCTTTCTTTTTAAAGTCAAAGTTTTAAGCTTTCGTCCACTAGCAGCCATTGTTGACATGTAGCAACATATTATGTGGGACATTGTTCTCCGGACTGACTAAAATTACACATTCTTTCGCGAAACAATTTTTTTTTTTGGGGGGGGGGGGGGGGGGGGGGGGGGGGAGTGTGTGAAATGAACAGTTCGACTTAAACGTGGAAATTTATATAGTCGGTAATTTGCTTTTATGTTCGACTAATCCGAAAATTCGAGTTAAACGAATTCGACTTATCAGGAATTTTTATTCAAAGATAAAGAAGGATCTTGGCTGGGACCAAGCCAATAACGTCGACTTAAGCAAAATTCTAGTTATCCAAGTTCGACTTAAGTGGACTCGACTGTATAAAGATTTTTTTTTTTTTTTTCAAAGTTAGTTGCATATCATTGAACGTGCTATAGAAGTAAACAAGGATATACATCTTTGCTTAATGACTATACAAAGGCTTTTGATAGAGTTAGACATGTCAACATGGTGAATATGCTTGCAGATCTACAAATTGATGGGAAAGACATTAGACTTATAAAAGACATATATTGGAAACAACAAGCTGCAATAAGGATTGATAATGAAGTGGGACAGTATCAGCCAATTAAGAGAGGTGTTAGGCAGGGATGTGTAATGTCTCCAGATCATTTTCACTATACAGTGAAAATATTTTCAGAAATGTAGAGGATATAAATGGAATCAGCATTGGAGGACGAAACATCAATAACATTAGATATGCAGATGATACAGTATTAATTGCAGACAATGCGCAGGACCTGCAACAATTAGTAGATGCGGTTGTTGTACACAGTGAACAACTGGGGTTATAATTAAATTGTAAAAGACTCAGGTTATGGTCGTCACTAGGAAGAACGAAGTACCACAATGTAATATACAAGTAAATGGGAATATTCTTCAACAAGTGAATCGGTACAATTATCTTGGAACAGTCATAACATCTGATGGGAGATGCCTTGAAAAGATTAGAATAAGAATCGCCATGGCGAAAGTAGCCTTTAGCAAGATGAAAAACATTCTGACCAATAAAAAGATGTCAATTGAAACGAGAAAAAGAGTGTTGAGGGGATACATAGAGCCTGTTCTTTTATATGGATGTGAAACTTGGACAATGAGCAGTCAAGCTGAAAAGCATCTGATGGCTGCAGAAATGTGGTTTCTGAGGAAAATGCAAAGAATACCATGGACAGACAGAAAAACCAATGACCAAGTACTACAGGAGACAAATGAACATCGTAAACTGATTAGAGAAATTAGACGTAGACAGTCAAAATTTTTTGGACATGTTATGAGAAGAAATGGATTGGAGAACTTAGTGACAACTGGCAAGATCGAGGGGAACAGACCAAGAGGAAGACCGAGAGGAAAATACCTGGATGGCTTGGCCACATGGCATGGACGAGACAGGAACACTGAGCTGATCCACGACACTGGTGATCGAGTGAAATGGCGAGTCATGACCGCCCACGCTTTCCGGCATGGCACATGATTGATTTATTGATTGCATATAAACGTCGTAAAAACCCCAGCACTTGTTGGCTGTTTGTCATTTCTTGGCAAATTTACGTTCAGAAGTTAGCCATTGCTTTCTGAACGGCCGGCACGCATACCTTGTATGAAAACCAACGCAACGCAGTCTACTGCCAATTCGTTCGCAGCTGTGTTTCGAACGCGGTATGCGGAATTACAAATTGGGTCCGTAAACCCTTCGACACGGCGCCGGCATAAAGAAAGAAGAAAAACCAAATCAGCCAAGAGCAGACTGGGGTTCTTCTATAAGAGGTATGACGCCGCGCGGACAAAGCTGCATTGAGTCCGAATGGCATATTTTCTTCCTTTCACCTAGTGAAATATTCAAACTTGGCACCTGGAATGTTAAAAGTATGCATGCATTTAGGAAGACAGCACAGGTGGTCGAGGGGAGGAAATATTCTGAGATTAAGATTTTGAGATAGGCGAAACAAGATGGAAAGGAGCAGACAAAAAGCTTCCAAGCACGGGTGAAACAGTGTTGTTCTCTGCCCATACAGAGGCAGATGCCTCCTCTTTCCACCCCCCCCCAACCCCCCCCCCCCCCCCCCCCCCCCCCCCCCCCCAACAATTACACAGAGTAAAGGAGTGGCCTGATGTTATCTAAAGAGCTCAAAAAGCACTAATATAATGGGAAGCAGTGAGTTCCAGAATAATAACAGCAACTTACAGAACCACCACCACAAAAATAAAACAGATAATAGACATGAACTTAATCCAGTATAACAAGGATTAATAATTTAAGGAGGAGTTGTTCACGAAACTCCAAAGAATTATTATCACCATTTTGAAGGGTGGAACGAATGTCAAGATAGGATCGGATAGCATGTGTTTTAAAGAGATCATGTGAAAGAAAGGACACGGATAAAGAACGAAAATGGAGAGCTGTCCGTAATTTCTGAGAGCTGAATCAATATGTCACAGGTGGAAGTGTTTTTTCACATAAAAAGAGACATAAGTTTAGTTTAGTTTAGTTTAGTTTAGTTTAGTTTAGTCGACGGATCAACATCACGGCACATGGGTGTAACCTTTAAGTGTTCCGTTCTACTCCTAACTCAAGCCTGATTCCGGATAAACTCAGCTCAGCGCACAAACTCCGTAGCTCGACGAAGACTTTGAAATACTTTGGGAAGATTTTTGATTCGAAATTTTACCCGGGCAGCGCCATTAGGCTACTCTTTTTCGATTTTTAGCTGCCAAGGGATTTTTTACTTGTGGAACACTATACATGGTCGCCCGATCTCACTACCCAGAGACCAGGGGACATTTTATTACTAGAAGTCCACGTGAAAATAATCCCGGTCCTCTCCGGGGCTTGAACCCGGGACCTCCAGCACTCGAGGTGGACACCATACTTCGAGAAAAACAAAGATACATAAGTTAACGTGGTGTTCGCCAGACCAAAAAAACAGAAAATCAAATTTACTATACGTGTAATAAAAAATTTTTTAATAATCTCTTTCAGGAGTAAAGACATATATGCGGATCACCATCTTCTGATAAATACAGTTAATCAAAAACTCAGGACATACATGGCATCTTATAACGACAGAAGTCAATATAATGTGGGATATTTCAGAAATCAAGAAACCCAGGAGCAAGATACGGGCACAGTTTCTAATAATTACTTAAAGTCGCTTAAAAGTCGACAACGTCGACTTCATTGCACTGGGTTTTTATCCCATATGGCTCAGTCTCTTTCAGCAGCGAACTGCCGAAAGCGTCGCATAAAGCACGAACTCCATAGCTCCAGCGACGACCCCATGAGTCTCCGAAAAAAACAATGCACTCGTGAACCGAAGGACGCGGCCCGGAATTGAACCCACAGCCTTCGGAGCCCGAGTCAGACGGCTTTATCACTTCGTCACGGATTCCAAATAATTACTAGACTCTGCAACGATTAACAGATGAAGTAAATACGGGAAACTGTTGGCAGCAGGTTAAAAACCATTTGAAGCGAATCCTATATAATAGTCCTTGGCAAAAGGGGGCGAAAACATAAAGCATGTATAATGCCGGAAACTCTTAAAACATAGAAAAGGTGATAAGGAAACAAGCAAATTTAAATAACAGCAGAGCTAAAGCCCAGGAAAAATATTCAGAAGCGGAAAATGGCGGATAGCAGACAATATATAGATGATCTAGCAAGAGAGACAGAAGAAACAGCATCCAAAATTATAATCAACTCATATAATTAAGAAATTCAAAAGTTCTCACCAACATTAAAGATAAATTGAATAGAGGGACTGAATACCTTGAGGAGCTCATGAATAGAACAGTCCTATAAGACCCTCCAGATATCCAGCCTGTACAAGTGGAGTCGGATATCAACTGCAAGAAACCATTAAATTTTAAAAAAAATTAAATTAAATTTTTTTTTAAAAACAAATTAACGCCATCAAACTTCCATGGGATGGAGAAGTTGCTGGTTTAAATGGTATCCCACCAGAGGTTGTTAAAAGTAACGTAAATACTTCAACTGAAGAACGCTGCAAACATTATTTAGCAAAAGCTGGGAAAGTGAAGAAAATTGTATTATAGTTATTTTTCAAGATACGTTCATACATTGTGCTGGAGGTTTGTGTAATGAATGGGGCATTGCGCTGACAATGGCATGTGCGCAATCGGACGAGGGATCGATATCAGCCCTCGACGTTCGCTACGGAAGGAAAACACTGTCCACCTGTTCCCCCTTGCACTCAGGCGGCCTACAAAATGTGATGGGCCTAACGCTTCACATACCCTCAGTAGGTTCTTGCTACAAGACTTTAATTTCTTTCTTTTTATCCATACTTTGGACATATCTATGAGGTCTCGGCGAGACCTATTTTCTTTGGATTAATACTGAATATACGTATTAATTGTTGCCTTTCACTGGAAGGTCTTATTCGATTATTGTTCTTTTTGTTGCACTCTAAAAGGATTTAAAAGAGAAAACAAACTTTAAAATCTGCTGTCACAATCTCCAGAACAAAATATTTTTTTGGGGGGGTGGACATAATGATAAGGTTATATGCTAAATCTCATCATTTTCCCTCAGTTCGTTACTGAGATATGGAATTTTATATTGGGGCAGATAAAAGTAAAAAGACTATAGTATAACTTGTGTCTTGTTTGTATTTTGTAAAGCACCTCAACTATCAATAATATTTTTTCTGTATATTTTAATGCAGTGAAGTTTACTATTGACTATCCACTAGACTAACCGTGTGATTATTCTGTTGTTGTATGGAGACCAGTTATTGTTGGTGTCTATTGTTCATGTTTGTTAATGGATTTTTAAACATTGGGCTTTGTTTTTGCCTGTGACTATTTTCAAAAGTTTGATTCTGTCTTGACTACTATTTAATGCCTATCCCATTCTAACTTTGATGTATCATTCAACTCGGGTTGTCAGAGTTGGTTTTATTTCCGCGCTGGATTTCAATCATTTCACTGTCATAGACGAAACCACAGTTCCACCTACAAAAAGATTAGCTGTGATTTGCAGGTGGTAAGTTTCTGTTTTACAAGGCCAGACTGCAAAATCTGGGAAGATATGTAAAAATTCATTTTCCAATTTGTTACAACGGGAGATAACTGTCCTGATAAACAAATTAATAAATGAAATAGGTTATTTCCCTTACATAATATATTTTGTGTAAGTGTGTGAGACTCGGAAAGACTATTTGTTTGCATCAGAAGTGGACAGTCCACATTCTATGGGCATGATATGATAAGGGAGGAAAGCTAGAGTACGTCTTCACAGAGGGGAAGCTGGAAGGAAAGAGAAGCAGGGGAGACCAAGGGACATCGGAATCAGAAATTATTGCCAGTATAAGAGACAGTAGGCTGTGGAAAGACATGATTATCAACGCCAACGGCGTGGATTTTAAGTCGGCGTAAATTTTGTGAATAATAACTGCAGTTTATTGCATGATATTTTACATGACGTCGCAATCAACCCCAACATGTTTTGGCTGTTTGTGATTTGCAAGGCAGTTTTAATGTCAAAGTAACTAACAACAACAGACTGAAACAGGCTAATCAAACTTAAACATTAAATACAACAATAAGAAAGAGACAAACAGCTTTCTTTGGTCATGTGATGAGAAGCGAGGCATTGGAGAACATTGTGACAACTGGAAAGATCGAGGGGAAGAGAGGCAGAGGCAGACCAAGAGAAATGATGCTGGATGGATTGAGACGGTGGCATGGAGGAACATCATCAGCACTGTTGATCCAGAAAACCAAAGACCCAGATCTGTGGAAAGTCATGAACGCCTACGCCAGCCAGCATGGCACATGGTGATGATGATGATGATGATGATGATTATAATAATGATGATCATGATCATGATGATTACGACGACGACGATGATGATGACGACGACGATGATGATGATGATGATGATGATGATGATGGTGTTCAATGCTCCCAAATCGTCTGCAGCTGACTTCGAAGACGATGTATTAATTGTGAAAATAGATGATCAAGGAAGTTCTGTCTTTGTAATGTGTGCAGTGGGTAGAAGATCAAGGAAGTTCTGTCTTTGTAATGTGTGCAGTGGGTAGAAGATCAAGGAAGTTCTGTATTTGTAATGTGTGCAGTGATTAGAATCAAGGAAGTTCTGTCTTTGTAATGTGTGCGGTTTTCCGACCAAATATACCAACATCATATAAATCTTTCTATAAGGAGACACGTTGCTGCGTGAGAACAGAATCAGGCAACTCTGACTGGTTCTCAGTGGAAACGGGAGTGAAACAGGGTTGTGTCTTGTCACCGATGCTCTTTGGAATAGCTATCGATTGGGTCATGCGCAAATGCACAAACAACACAAATAAGGGTATCAGTTGGGTTGACAAAATTCTAGAAGACCTGGACTTTGCCGACGACATAGTGCTTTTGAGTTCAACACACCTAGATGCCCAAGAGAAAATAAACCATCTCCAAAATGTTTCAGGACAAATTGGTCTCCAAATCAACACCACAAAAACAAAAACTATTGAGCTTACCAACAGTTCAGACGACACCAAATTAAGCAACCATGTTCTTGAAAAAGTCAACAGCTTCACATACCTAGGAAGCAAAATGACATCTACAGGGGACTCATCACCAGAAATATTATCTAGAATCTCACTGGCATCTGGTGCCTTCAATAAACTGTTAAACATCTGGAAGTCAAAGTCACTCAGCCAACATACGAAACTTAAAATCTTCAATTCTTGTGTGATTCCAGTGCTAACGTATGGATGTGAGAGTTGGAAATCAACGGTAGCTTTAGATAAAAAATTAGACAATTTTGAGAACAAATGTCTTAGAAGAATTCTAAACATCCAGTGGACAGATTTCAAAACCAATGCGCAAATAAGACAAGAGACTAAGCAAGATATGGTATCCAATTTTATAAGAAAACGCCGTTGGAACTACATCGGCCATGTACTCAGAATGGACAAGACAAGACTCCCCTACCAAGCCCCCATATGGTCACCAATAGGGAAAAGAAAACGGGGAAGACCAAGAGAGACCCTGCGTAGAACCATCATCAGAGAAGGCTCATTCAACGGCCAAGTGAACATCCAAGATCTACAACAGGTAGCAGCGAACCGCCAGACATGGAGAGCCATGACTTCTGCCCTATGCGCCGACTTAGGCTCAAGAGGAAAGACTAACTAACTAACTAACTAACTAACTAACTAACTAACTAACTAATTAACTAACTAACTAACTAATGTGTGCGGTGGATAGAAGATCAAGGAAGTTACTTCATGCAATGCCCCTATGCAGTGGATAGGTGGATAGAAGATCAAGGGCAGGTCAGCATGACCGAATGGGTAAGAACACGTGTTCTTAATCATCCATTGTGCTGATGCCGAGGTAAGCGGTTCAACCCCTACAACGGACAGCTGGACTAAAATGTTGACCTCTCGTCCTTGAATTGGGGACGTAAATTACAAGTACTTCTGAAGTCGGAGTGGGTTCCCTGATGGCGAGGGACACTGTTAATATGGAAAGCTGATCCACATGCAAAATTCAGTCCATCACTACTATAAATAGTGTGTATGGACTACGCTTGAGTTCAAAGCGAGCGAGCGCAAAAAAAAAAAAAAAAGATCAAGGAAGTTCTGTCTTTGTAATGTGTGCAGTGAGTAGAAGATCAAGGAAGTGTTGTCTTTGTAATGTGTGCAGTAGATGGAAGATCAAGGAAGATCGGCCTTTGAAATGTGAACAGTGGCCAGAAGATCAACTATACAACTATCCAAATATTAAAGAATGTAAGTCGTAAAACTGGATGACTGAAGAAATTATACGACAAATGTAAACAAGAAGACACAACAAAAATAATCCTGATAAATATGAAAATATTCACAGAAAGGTCTGAACATTATTTAAAGAGGCAAAAGAAGCATGGCATGAGAAAAATTGCATAGCAATTAAAAACAACACAACAGTAAAAGTACCAAATTAATG
Source organism: Cepaea nemoralis (assembly GCA_014155875.1). Classification (NCBI taxonomy): domain Eukaryota; kingdom Metazoa; phylum Mollusca; class Gastropoda; order Stylommatophora; family Helicidae; genus Cepaea; species Cepaea nemoralis. The sequence goes on along the minus strand of JACEFZ010010361.1, from coordinate 79,483 downwards.
CACAAAATAATTCAGGAGCGCATTAAAAAAAATAACACATACATCAATAGGCTGTCTGAAAACCAAATATGGCAAAGTCATAATAGAAAAATATCAGATTTTACATGCATCATCAGATTATGTGAAAAAACCTTTATGATGATGCAAGAGAAGAACAGTATGATATTCGGAATAATAATGAAGGACCAACAATTTTGAAGATCCAAGTTCAGAATTCTCTTAACCATATGAAAACTGTCAATACCCCTGGTTCTGACAACAGAAATCATCAATGCTTTAGAAGAATATGGAATAGATCAAGTCACCAGACTGCTGAACACAATATATGATACTGGGCAATGTACAAGCATCGCATCAGCATACTGGTTAGAAACCTAAATATTGAGAAGGACATAAATAAAGTAGTTGAAGAGTTTGGGAAATGCATACTACAGGCAGCATGAGAAACAGTACCAAGAGGAGCCCGTAAACATTATAAACCCTACTGGGGTAATGAACTAGAACAGCTACATAATGATGTGGAAGTGTTTAGTTTAGTTTAGTCGTTGGATCAACATCACGGCACACGGTTTAACCCATAAGTGCTCCGTTTTCCTCCTAACTCAAACCTGAGTCTGGAGAAACTCAGCTCAATGCACGAACTTCGTTGCATCGGCGAGGATCCTGAAATACTTTGGGTAGATTTTTAACTCGAAAGTGTGTAGAAGGCAAGCAGAGGCCAACCCCAGCCAAGAGCACCACAATAAATACCAGCACGCAAAAGCCAAATTTCAAAGGGCCAAGCTGCAGGCTAGATGGAAAAGCTGGCAGGAGAAAACAGTCACTGAACTTTGAAAGAGACACAAGGAACTTGTGGAAGCTAATAAAACAGCTTAACGATGAGGGCACAGGGAGAAGCTCAAAAGTTGCACTACATAAAGACGGAAATATCTTAACAGGAAAGCAAGCAGCTGATCATTTTGCGGACTCATTCGAACAAGATAACAATATCGAAATATGTCCAGAGAAACAACAACAGATTCGAGAGAAATGGCAACATAATGACAGAAGGAAATATTACGAGGTTATGGAGGCACCTATCACAATCAGTGAACTGGAGCTAGTCATAACAAAACTGAAAATGAGAAAGTCACCAGGAGCTGATGTTATCTCCAATGAAATGATCAGGAACCTAGGAACAGAGGCCAAAGCAAAGCTGTTGCAGATGTTCAATAACAACTGGACCTTAGGCAATGTTCCACAAGCCTGGAGGGAAGCAATCATGATACCCTCCTAAAATCAGGGAAAGACAGTTTCAGTGCCTCCAGCTACAGACCAATTAGCCTCACCAGCTGTCTCTGCTAAACAATGGAACGCGCCATCAATCACATACTACAGTGGTACGTTGAAAGTAAAAACATCCTTGTGCCACAACAGGCTGGCTTTAGGCAGTGCTACTCTATAGAAGATCAGACAACCTATCTCTCTCAAGAAGTTGAGGATGCATTCCAAGAGAAGAAGCTGGTACTTGCGGCATGGATAAATCTGAAGAAAGCCTTTGACAACATCTGGAAAGAAGGTCTGGTGAGGAAATTGAGAAATTGTAAAGTCAATGGCAGAATGTACAAATGGGTGAAAGCATACTTGCATAACAGAAGAGTCCGAGTACAGATAGACGGTCTCAAGAGCAAGAAAGAACTATTGCGTCATGGTATTCCCCAGGGTAGAGTCTTGTCCCCCACACTTTTCTAATCTTCATCAATGATCTTGTTGTTAATCTACCGGATAGAATTAAAGCGGTAATGTATGCTGATGACCTGGTTTTGTAGAGCACAAATGAACATGCATCAGTGGCCACCATATTGCTACAGAGAGCTGTAGATACATTTATAGCATGGGCGGATAGATGGTGTGTCAGCATAAACACTGACAACTGCAGCACCACTCTAATACCGTCACTCTGAAACACAAGGCAGGGATCATCCAGATAAATGGAACACCCTTAAGAGAAGATAAAGAACCTACATACCTTGGTGTAATATTCGACACATCAAAACAGCAGTAGCAAACGCCAGAAGGAAAATAGCCATCCTGAGAAAGCTAAGTGGAACCACATGGGGAGCCAGTGGGACAATACTTAGCAAAGTTTAACAACAAAGCATACGACCACACCTGGAATAGGGTCAAATGTGTGATGTTTAGCATCAAAAACCACACTACAAGAGCTGGAAAAAGTGCAAAATCAAGCACTTAGAGTCACCACAGGAGGGATTAGATCAATTCCTATAGTAGCAATGGAGAAAATGGGAAGGACGCAAGCACTGAGAGAACGCAGAGATACAAAAACACTAATGCAAGCAGAAAGGTTCCTCAGCTTGCCAGGCCACCCTATGAAGAACCGATTTGAAAATTTAGCTATGGGGAGGTTGAATAGAAGTAGTTTTATCCACAGGGCCAAACAGCTCTGCAGAGAAACCACCGATATTCTCACAGTTGGTACCCCCTGACAACTATTCCAGAGCGAACCCCATGGAAAGATGAACATATACTATCGCTACAAATCCAGACAACAGTGAGAGGAATATTTGACAAGGAAGAATAGAACAGTATACAGCGCAGAACAGCAACTCTCAGCTTCCTTGATGACGAATACCAACAGAATCCCTGGACCCTAGTCTACACAGATGGATCAGCACAAAATGCTGTTCAAAATGGAGGAGCGGAAATGTACATAGAATACCCAAATAATACTAGGGACACGGCCAGAGTACCAACACTAAAGTACTGCTATAATTATGCTGCTGAAATTGAGGCAATCAAGGTAGCAACAGAGAAATTACAAAATACCAGTCATGGTACACGGAAACGACAAAGCTGATCGATTGGCTAAGGAAGGAGCAAAAGAAGAACAACCTGATGTGATAATTATATACCACCAAAAGAAAAGAATGATTAAATCAGTCAGAAGGCCACCAAACCCTCCTCAGGCGAATACCACGTTATGGACAGACCAGAACAGGTCATTATTCTGCGCCTCAGAACAGGACACAATAGATTACGCAACCACATGTATACAAAATTCAAAATTTGTGACTCAGCCATGTGCACATGCGGTTTGGCGCCGCAAACAGCAGAACACATACTCCAAGACTGCCCAATTTACAACATATTCAGGCGAGTATTCTGGCCTAAAGAGACAACAGTGGAAGATACACTCTATGGACTGCTGAGGGAACTAAATAAAACAGTTAGATTCATACAAGAGACAACATTGCAGTTATAGACATATTTCAGGCAAACGAAAGAAGAAGAAAAAGAAAATATCTCAATTTTGAGTTATATAAATTTTCTCCACAAAATTGCCCCAGGAGGGAAGATTATTACTTGTATGGTCACATCTGGTGCCAGAACATTGTTTTAGACTAACATCCTAGTGATCCAGAATTTTTTTTATTTTTGGGGGAAAATCCATGACCAGCGCCCTGTTGAAATTTCTCAATTTTGACGTATCTCAATTTTCTCAAAAAAATTGTCCCAGGAGGGCAGATTATTACTTGTATGACGATATCTTGTGTCAGCACATTGTTTTAGACTAATTTCCTAGGGATCCAAACACATTTAATTTTTGGGGGGAAATCCATGACCGGCGATCTGTTGAAATTTTTCAATTTTGAGCTATCGAATTTTCTCCACAAAATTGCCCCAGGAGGGCAGATTATTACTTTCATGATCATATCTGGTGTCAGCACATTGGTTTAGACTAATTTCCTACTGATCCAGAAACCTTTATTTTTGGGGGGAAAGCAATGACCGGCACCCTTTTGAAATTTCTCGATTTTGAGCTATCCGAATTTTCTCCACAAAATTGCCCCAGAAGGACATTTATTGTTTTATACTACTTTTCTAGTGATCCAGAAACTTTTATTTTTTGGGAAAGATCCATGACCTCCCTGTTGAAATTTCTCACTTTTTAGCTATCTCAATTTTCTCCACAAAATTGCTCCAGGAGCGCAGATTATTACTTTCATGGTCATAATAGTGTCAGCACATTTGTTTTAGACTAATTTCCAAGTGATCCAGAAACTTTTCATTTTGGTGGAAAATCCATGACAGGCGCCCTGTTGAAATTTCTCAATTTTGAGCTATCCGACTTTTCTCCACAAAATTGCTCCAGGAGGGGCCAAGACTGCCGAAAATATAACATATCTAGGCACACCTTCTGGCCTAGAGAGACGACAGTGGAAGATAAACTCTATGGATCACTGTGTGAACTGAAAAAGACAGTTAAATTCATACAAGAGACAACATTGCAGATATAGACATATTTCAAGCGAACAAAAGAAGAAAAAGAAGCTCCAGGAGGGCAGATTATTACTGTTATGGTCATATCTGGTATCAGCACATTGTTTTAGTCTAATTTCTTACTGATCCAGAAACGTTTTTTTTTTTGGGGGGGGGGGGGGGGGGGGGACGGACATCCACGACCAGCTCAAAATTGAGAAATTTCATCAGGGCGTCCGTCATGGATTTTTCCCCAAAAATTAAATGTTTCTGGATCACTGGGAAATTAGTCTAAAATTATTACATTTATGGTCATATCTGGTGTCAGCGCATTATTTTAGACTAATTTCCTAGTGATTCATAAACTTTTATTTTTTGGGGGGAAACATCCACGACCTGCTGAAAATTAATAATTTCAACAGGGCGCCGGTCATGGACTTTTCCCAAAAATTAAATGTTTCTGGATCGCTAGGACATTAGTATAGTGATCCAGAAACTTTTATCTCTGGGAAAGAAATCCATAACCGGCGCCCTGTTGAAATTTCACGATTTTGAGCTATTCGAATTGTCTCCATAAAATTGCCCCAGAAGGACATTTATTGTTACATCTAGTGTTCGCACATTGTTTTATACTACTTTTCTAGTGATCCAGAAACTTTTATATTTTGGGAAAAATCCATGACCTCCCTGTTGAAATTTCTCAGTTTTTAGCTATCTCAATTTTCTCCACAAAATTGCTCTAGGAGCGCAGATTATTACTTTCATGGTCATAATAGTGTCAGCACATTTGTTTTAGACTAATTTCCAAGTGATCCAGAAACTTTTCATTTTGGTGGAAAATCCATGACAGGCGCCCTGTTGAAATTTCTCAATTTTGAGCTATCTCAATTTTCCCCAGAAAATTGACCCAGTAGGACAGATTATTACTTTCATGGTCATATATTTTGTGTCAGCACATTGTTTTAGACTAATTTCCCAGTGAATCCATGAAACTTTCATTTTTTTGAGAAAAATTAATGACCAGCGACTGTTGAAATTTCTCAGTTTTGAGCTATCTTAAATTTCTCTACAAAATTGCCCCTGGAGGGCAGATTATTACTTGTATGGTAATATTTGGTGTCAGCACATTGTTTTAGACTACTTTTCTAGTAATCCAGAAACTTTTATATTTTTGGGAAAAATCAATGACCGGCTCCCTGTTGAAATTTCTCAATTTGAGCTATCCGACTTGTCTCCACAAAATTGCTCCAGGAGGGGCCAAGACTGCCGAAAATATAACATATCTAGGCACACCTTCTGGCATAGAGAGACGACAGTGGAAGATAAACTCTATGGATCACTGTGTGAACTGAAAAAGACAGTTAAATTCATACAAGAGACAACATTGCAGATATAGACATATTTCAAGCGAACAAAAGAAGAAAAGAAGCTCCAGGAGGGCAGATTATTACTGTTATGGTCATATCTGGTATCAGCACATTTTTTTAGTCTAATTTCTTACTGATCCAGAAACGTTTTTTTTTTTTTTGGGGGGGGGGGGGGGGGGGGGGGACGGACATCCACGACCAGCTCAAAATTGAGAAATTTCATCAGGGCGTCCGTCATGGATTTTTTCCCCAAAAATTAAATGTTTCTGGATCACTGGGAAATTAGTCTAAAATTATTACATTTATGGTCATATCTGGTGTCAGCGCATTATTTTAGACTAATTTCCTAGTGATTCATAAACTTTTATTTTTTGGTGGAAACATCCACGACCTGCTGAAAATTAATAATTTCAACAGGGCGCCGGTCATGGACTTTTCCCAAAAATTAAATGTTTCTGGATCGCTAGGACATTAGTATAGTGATCCAGAAACTTTTATCTCTGGGAAAGAAATCCATAACCGGCGCCCTGTTGAAATTTCACGATTTTGAGCTATTCGAATTGTCTCCATAAAATTGCCCCAGAATGACATTTATTGTTACATCTAGTGTTCGCACATTGTTTTATACTACTTTTCTAGTGATCCAGACACTTTTATATTTTGGGGAAAATCCATGACCTCCCTGTTGAAATTTCTCAGTTTTTAGCTATCTCAATTTTCTCCACAAAATTGCTCCAGGAGCGCAGATTATTACTTTCATGGTCATAATAGTGTCAGCACATTTGTTTTAGACTAATTTCCCATTGATCCAGAAACTTTTCATTTTGGTGGAAAATCCATGACAGGCGCCCTGTTGAAATTTCTCAATTTTGAGCTATCTCAATTTTCCCCAGAAAATTGACCCAGTAGGACAGATTATTACTTTCATGGTCATATATTTTGTGTCAGCACATTGTTTTAGACTAATTTCCCAGTGATCCAGAAACTTTCATTTTTTGAGAAAAATTAATGACCAGCGACTGTTGAAATTTCTCAGTTTTGAGCTATCTTAAATTTCTCCACAAAATTGCCCCTGGAGGGCAGATTATTACTTGTATGGTAATATTTGGTGTCAGCACATTGTTTTAGACTACTTTTCTAGTAATCCAGAAACTTTTACTTTTTTGGGAGAAAATCAATGACCGGCGCCCTGTTGAAATTTCTCAATTTGAGCTATCCGACTTTTCTCCACAAAATTGCTCCAGGAGGGGCCAAGACTGTCGAAAATATAACATATCTAGGCAAACCTTCTGGCCTAGAGAGACGACAGTGGAAGATAAACTCTATGGATCACTGTGTGAACTGAAAAAGACAGTTAAATTCATACAAGAGACAACATTGTAGATATAGGCATATTTCAAGCGAACAAAAGAAGAAAAAGAAGCTCCAGGAGGGCAGATTATTACTTTTATGGTCATATCTGGTATCAGCACATTGTTTTAGTCTAATTTCTTACTGATCCAGAAAGGTTTTTTTTTTTTTTGGGGGGGGGGGGGGGCGGGAGGTCGGACATCCACGACCAGCTCAAAATTGAGAATTTTCATCAGGGCGTCCGTCATGGATTTTTCCCCAAAAATTAAATGTTTCTGGATCACTGGGAAATTAGTCTAAAATTATTACATTTATGGTCATATCTGGTGTCAGCGCATTATTTTAGACTAATTTCCTAGTGATTCATAAACTTTTATTTTTTGGGGGGAAACATCCACGACCTGCTGAAAATTAACAATTTCAACAGGGCGCCGGTCATGGACTTTTCCCAAAAATTAAATGTTTCTGGATCGCTAGGACATTAGTATAGTGATCCAGAAACTTTTATCTCTGGGAAAGAAATCCATAACCGGCGCCCTTTTGAAATTTCTCGATTTTGAGCTATTCGAATTGTCTCCATAAAATTGCCCCAGAAGAACTTTTATTGTTACATCTAGTGTTCGCACATTGTTTTAGACTACTATTCTAGTGATCAAAAAAAAATTTGGGGGGGGGGGGGGGTGTGGGGGGGGGGGGGTGGGGGGGGGGGGAATAATCCGTGAACTCCCTGTTGAAATTTCTCAGTTTTCAGCTATCTAAATTTTCTCAACAAAATTGACCCAGGAGAGCAGATTATTACTTGTATGGTCATATCTGATGTCAGCACATTTGTTTTAGACTAATTTCCACGTGATCCAGAATCTTTTCATTTTGGGGGAAAATCCATGACAGGCGCCCTGTTGAAATTTCTCAATTTTGAGCTATCTCACTTTTCCCCAGAAAATTGACCCAGTAGGACAGATTATTACTTTCATGATCATATATTTTGTGTCAGCACATTGTTTTAGACTAATTTCCCAGTGATCCAGAAACTTTCATATTTTGGGAAAAATTAATGACCGGCGTACTATTGAAATTTCTTAATTTTGAGCTATCTTAAATTTCTCCACAAAATTGCCCAGGAGGGCAGATTATTACTTGTATGGTGATATCTAGTGTCAGCACATTGTTTTAGACTACTTTTCTAGTAATCCAGAAACTTTAATTTTTTGGGAAAAATCCATGACCGGCGCGCTGTTGAAATTTCTCAATTTTTAGCTATCTGACTTTTCTCCACAAAATTGCCCCAGGACTGCAGATTATTACTTTTATGGTCATATATTTTGTGTCAGCACCTTGTTTTAGACTAATTTCTAAGTGACTCAGGAACTGTTAATTTTGGGGGGAAATCCATGGCCGGAGCCCTGTTGAAATTTCTCAATTTTGAGCTATCTCAATTTTCTCCACAAAATTTCCCAGGAGGGCAGATGATTACTTTTATGGTCATACCTGGTGTCAACCATTTCTGTTTTGCGATTCTATGTTTAGTTGTAATGATTTCTTTTGTTTGTTTGGGTAGTTCGACCAACAGGTCCGATTGTTCATCAATAGCCTGTAATATTATTGCCCTGGCATTATATATGTACTGTACTGAGGATAAAATTGAAGAAAGTCAAGTATATAACAGGAAACACTTACTAATAAAAGAACAAGTACATCAACAGGCTGCCTAAACACTAAGGATAGCAAAATCATAATAGAAAAAGATCAGATTCTACATGTATGGACAGATTATGTGAAAAACCTTTACAATAATAACATAAAGGAACAGTATGATATTAGATTTAATAATGAAGGACTGCCAATTTTGAAGATGGAGGTTCGAAATGATCTTAAGCATATGAAAGCTGGCAAGTCCCCCAGTGCAGATAACATCACAACAGAAATGATTAAAGCTTTAGATGAATTTGGACTAGAGTAAGTCACCAGACTGCTGAACACATTATATGATACTGGAGATATACCTTCTGAATTATGTAACTCTGTATTTATTGCAATCCTAAAGAAATCAGGAGCCTTGGAATGTGATCAACATAGAACAATTAGTATAATGAGTCACATCACAAAGATTTTGCTACGAATTATTATGCAAAGAGTGAGGAAGAAAATACAACCTGAAATAGCGGAAGAACATTGTGGGTTTGTAGAAGGAAAGGGTACAGTAAATGCTGTGTATATGCTGCGAACAGTTAATGAACGTATCCTTTAGCAAGATGAAAAACATTCTGACCAATAAGATGTCAATTGAAACGAGAAAAAGAGTGTTGAGGGGATACATAGAGCCTGTTCTTATGTATGGATATGAAACTTGGACAATGAGCAGTCAAGCTGAAAAACATCTGATGGCTGCAGAAATGTGGTTTCTGAGGAAAATGCAAAGAATACCATGGACAGACAGAAAAACCAATGACCAAGTACTACAGGAGACAAATGAAAATCGTAAATTGATTAGAGAAATTAGACGTGGACAGTCAAAATTTTTGGACATGTTATGAGAAGAAATGAATTGGAGAACTTAGTGACAACTGGCAAGATCGAAGGGAACAGACCAAGAGGAAGATCGAGAGGAAAATATCTGGATGGCTTGGCCACATGGCATGGTCGAGACAGGAACACTGAGCTGATCCTTGATTCTGGTGACCGAGTGAAATGGCGAGTCATGACCGCCCACCGCTTTCCGGCATGGCACATGATTGATTGACAGTAATATTGTACCTTTCTCTAATTTCTTTCTTGTAAGTAATGCTATACGGTCTCCCTGGCGAAGGCGTTAAGGACGCTGTTCATAATCCCGTATACCCACGTACGAAACACAGCTGCGCGAGATTTGGCAGCGGATCGCGTCGTGTTAGTTTCTTACGGAAAAGTATGTGAGCCTGTCGTTCAGAAAGCAATGGCAAATACTGAATGTAAAACTTGCCAAGACAATAACAGCAGTTGAAAAATGCTGGTGTTGACTGCAATGTCAACTGACTGCAATGTTTGAGTCAGGTCTTAGTCAGTGATATGACTGAGCTACCGTATAACAGTAGACGGTACTACCTGATTTATGTTAGCGCCGAACGTTGGACGGCGCTTACCAAACCCGACACCCCACATTGTGCCAACGGCTTCGGGAAGAGCGCAATTGGAAGGATACAAGCCTTACCCTGGTGCGAGGAAATGCAACCTAAAGACAAAATGTCATGGCAGAGCTGACCAGGTCCTAAGCCTTGGTTGGCGGCTGGTCTAGGATCGAAGCTCCGACAGGCGGACAGTTAGAGCATTGCTTTGCTGATCCGGCAGCTTCTGCAGCTTGTCTTGTTCCAGATGTAGGGATGTTACCTTTCCTCTGGAGTGAACTAGGCAGGCCGAGAGAGGGATCATGCTGCATGGGCAACACATGATCTCTTTATTTTAGCCCAGGCTTTGTGCTATGGAGAGGTAATAACTCCATCCCTGGTCTTAACTGGTCTCGGAAACAAAGCGAGAGGCAACTGTTACGTGTTATAAGTCCCTGTCAATTGGCGTAGACATGGGGCGCCACGCGTAGCCTCTGACGGTGGGAGACACCTACAGATGTCACTGATCAGCTACCGCCCGCCTCAAGCTGGGCAGCCCCCAGCCAATTGGGTGCTGATCCGCCACAGCCTGCCTGTTTCAATGGGTGCTTGGGGCTAGGACAAAATCTGAATCGCAGGCTGTAAATCCAATGCACCAGGTACAAATAAAAAGAAAAATAGAAACCTCAAGCTACGGCTTGCAACCTGGAACGTGAGAACCATGTGTCCAGGATTTTCCACTGACTTGACCAATATTGACGATGTGAGAAAAACGGCTGTGATTGATGCCGAACTCAATCGTCTTAACATTGATATTGCTGGCCTGCAGGAGACTCGCCTCGCTGAGGAAGGGTCACTCAGGGAAAACAATTACACCTGTTTTTTTTTTTAAGGGTAGAGGGCAGGCAGAAAAAAGGCAACACGGTGTGGGCTTTGCAGTAAAGAATTCGCTACTGGGAATGATTGAAATTCCAGCAGGAGGAAATGAAATACTATTATCCCTGCGCTTGGCAATCTCTTGTGGTTTTGCCACCATTATTACTGCATACGCACCGACACTCCATTCCTCTGATGAAGTGAAGGATTCGTTCTATGAGGAGTTAGACTCCGTGATCAAGGCAGTTCCAAAATCTGACTACATTTATATGCTCGGTGATTTCAATGCTCGTGTGGGCAAGGACTCGAGTTCATGGCCAGTGTGCCTTGGAAAATACAACATCGGTCGCATGAATGAAAGTGGGCAAAGGCTGCTGGAGCATTGCACCAGTAATGACTTACGTATTACAAACTCCTTTTATAAAACAAAAGAGATGCATTAGGTCATATGGAAACATCCAAGATCCGGCCATTGGCACCAGCTGGACTTCATCATCACACGGAGACAACATCTGAACCATATTATATCATTGACTCGAAGTTACCGCAGTGCTGACTGTGATACGGATCATTCTTTCGTTGTTGCAAGGGTTAGACTTAGACCAAAGAAAATCTATACAGCTAAACACAAATCTAGCCCCAGGATTAATATTTCAACAGCAACTTGAAGATGCTTTCACTGATACACCAGAAAATTGTACAGTAAATGAAAAGTGGGGTCAACTTAAGGAAACTCTTTATAAAACTGCCGTAGGGGTTTACGGCACTGTGGATCATAAGAGGCAGGACAGGTTTGCGGCAAACAGCGAGACTCTGCAGCCCTTGATTTATAAGAAGAAGATAGCTCTCTTAAGAAACAAGGAAATACCAAAGCGTAACACTCTGAGTGAGCTAAAGCAAACTAGGAAGGATGTGCAAAAGGCTGCCAAGCAGTGTGCAAATGATTATTGGATAAAGTTATGTGAGTCCATTCAAATCGCAAGTGATAAGGGAAACATAAGAAGCATGTACGAAGGAATAAAGAAAGCCTGTGGTCCAGTGATCAAAAGAAGTGCACCATTGAAAACCTTGACTGGAGAAATCATAACTGATAAGAAACAGCAGATGGACAGATGGGTAGAGCACTATTTGGAGCTTTACTCAAGTGAGACCAAACTAGCGGATGATTCCCTCAACGCCATAGAGGCTCTACCAACTCTTGACCACCTGGACACACTTCCCACCATAACAGAAGTGTGCTATAAATGAACTTGCATCTGGCAAGGCTCCAGGTAATGATGGGATTCCAATAGAGGTTTTCAGGAGTGGGCAAGACACACTCACTCTACAGATCCACCAGCTAATAGAGCTATGCTGGCGAGAAGGACAAGTCTCACAGGATTTCAAAGATTCAAGCATCATAACACTGTACAAGAACAAGGGCGATCGGAGCGACTGCAACAACTATAGGGGTATCTCACTTCTGTGTATTGTTGGAAAAGTATTTGCCAGAATTGTTCTGCGCAGACTTCAAGTCCTAGGAGATCAAGTCTACCCCGAATCACAGTGTGGCTTTCGACAGAACCGGTCTACCATTAATATGATATTCTCATTGCGACAAATGCAAGAAAAATGCCGTGAACAGAATCAACCACTGTTTATTGCCTTCATCGACCTCACAAAGGCATTTGATTTGGTCAGTCGTGAGGGTCTGTTCAAGGCACTAAAGAAGATTGGCTGCCCACCAACTCTTCTGTCCATTGTGGAATCGTTCCACACTAGGCATGAAGGGTATAATCAAGTTTGATGGTGCAACTTCTGAAGAGTTTGAAATCAAGAGTGGAGTTAAGCAAGGTTGTGTACTAGCTCCCACCCTCTTTGGAATATACTTTTCACTTCTACTGAAATATGCCTTTCGTGATCAGGATGGTGGTATATACATTCACTCACTGCTCAGATGGCGGCCTCTACAATGCTCAGAGATTGAAGGCCAAGACCAAAATTAGGAGGGTACTGATCAGAGAGTTGCTTTTTGCAGATGATGCTGCAGTTACGACCCACTCTGAGGAAGAATTGCAATGTCTACTATCTGCATTCTCCAATGCTTGTTCTGAATTTGGTTTAACAATTAGCAAAAAGAAGACACAGATTATGTCACAAGGTGCACATGGGGTACCATCAATCTTTATTGACGACGCCGAACTAGAGATGGTAGACCATTTTACATATCTAGGATCAGTGGTAAATAGCAAATTATATCTAGATCAGGAAATCAACATCCGGATTGGTAAGGCAGCAACAACAATGAACAGGTTAAGAAAAAGAGTCTGGGAGAACAGGAAGCTTACTGCCAAAACAAAAGTCCTTGTCTATCAAGCCTGTGTCCTTAGTACTCTTCTTTATGGCAGTGAAACCTGGACAACTTACTCACGCCAAGAGAAACGTTTAAACAGCTTTCATATGCGGTGTCTGCGAAGAATTCTTGGTATTAAGTGGCAAGACAAAATCACAAATACTGAAGTATTGGAAAGATCAGGTTGTGTGACGGTTTATTCCATGCTCAGTCTTCGTAGACTTAGATGGATAGGACATCTTAGGAGGATGGATGATGGTAGAATACCAAAGGACATCTTTTTGGTGAATTACAGATGGGTAAGAGATCTCAGGGTCGGCCTCTACTACGATACAAAGATGTGTGTAAGCGGGACATGACTGATACAGGCATTGATAATGCACATTGGGAGCAAGTCGCCGCTGAACCTGTTGCATGGAGGGCAAACATCAGAAATGGAATAAAGACAAAAGAGAAAATTATTGCAGATAAGTCACACACCGAGCGTGTGAGACATAAGATGGTGCATGATGGTGGAAATGACCACATGTTCATATGCACCCACTGTGAACGGACATTTACAGCGCGAATTGGCCTTATCAGTCACATTCGCTACCGCCATAGGTAAAAGTTATTATGCCTTTTTAAAGCACAAACTCTTTCAAGACGGCAAGGTGCCAATGACTGCAATGTCCTGTAAATATGATGTTTTAAAAAAAAATAGTAATGCTAGATCTAACTGATGTTCTTTGGTATCTCCTGTATATGCTCATCCACTTGTAAAATCAGCAATGTTTTATCGCAGTGAATGTTAAGCTTATTTGTAATTTGACATGTTTTTGTTAGGGTATTTCTCATTTAATAATTTGTATGCATGTCTTTCCTTGAGATTGACTCACGTGGTTGTCCATTATTCTTTTATACATTTTGTTTCTAAATTGCTAGACCACGTGAATTTTGAAGATTGTGCGCAACCCGCTACTGCGTCTGGAAGCACTAGTCCGACGTGGACAAGGCCCAAGGTTCGTACCGGAATACTATCAGCGTTGCCAGTAGTTGATTGTGCTCAATCTTCAAATCTCAAATCCATAAACAACCAAATTAATTACATGAATTTTGTTATTGGCTCTGTCTATCTTAGCTTTCCAGTCCACCATTTCATTCCGACAAATTCCCACATGTGCTTGTATTCACGTGACATGCATAGAGCATCCTCTTGCTTTTAGACTAGCCATTTTAGTAACATTTTCTAAAATGCTTTTTAATTATGAAACCTGCATAGTTTGGACCTCTTAAAAAAAAAAACAGCATCTTATTCAAGTCTATAGGTCACTTCTAATCCGAGATATTAATGTTTGTGTGTCAGTTTATCATTTAATATGAACAAAGAGCAAAATGCTATTTGGACACTGAGAAAGTGTGACCTAAACACATATGCTAAGGGCAGACAAATACTGGAAGGCCCCGCTATGTGTCACTTCGGTTTACGTCGTTTTGCTATAACGTCGTTGTCACAAAGGGGACTAACTTCATTTTACGTCACTACGTTTCGCCATAACGTCGTTTTGAGGCTGGCGATCAGGCTGTTGATATCGGTAAATTCGGTGGTTTACCTCCAACCACGGTAAGAACAATTCATGCAGGTGCTGACAAAATCAAAGCGGGTGCTAAAAACGTAACTCCTTTGAGTGCTTCCAAAATCACTCGTACCAGAAGTACTCTTATGGAGAACATGGAAGCACTATTGGCCATCTGGATTGAAGTCCAGCACCAATGGAATATACCTGTGAGCAAGATGGTTATCCAAGATAAAGCAAAGTCTCTCTATGAAGATCTAGCTATGAAAGTGGTTGAGAGCAGTACTGGTAGTACTGATGATAGTTTTGGAGCGAGTTGTGGTTGGTTTTAGCACGTAAAGAAGCGTTCACACCTGCACAACTTTCAGACAACAGGTGAAGCGGCGAGTGCTGGTACTGCAGCTACAGAGTGTTTCCCTGCAGAGTTAAAGGCCATGATTGATGAGGGTTGGTTACTGTGCAGCAGACATTGGGGACATTTTTTTGTTCAAGCGAAGAAGAGCCAGGAAAAGAGGCAGGAAGAGGTTAGTTTCATTCTCAGATGAAGAGTCAGAATTTAATGCCTCTACTCCCAATTAGTCTATCGTTCGCCCTCCAACCCACCTCTATTTAGCCATCAAATATCAACAACCATCAAAATAAACATTGCATAATGCACTGTATTACATTTAATTACATGGGAAATGGTGTTTCTCTATACGTTGTTTCACTTAAAGTTGCATTTTCCAAGAACATAACCCCAACGTTAACCGGGGCCTCCCAGTACCGTATTTTCCTCGCTAAGGGCTAAGGGGAAGATTAATGCTGCATATTTTGCTACCCATTAAAAATGTTTAATTAGGTCAGAGCATGTGTTAAAGAACTAATGAAGTGTGCACATGTTCTCACTTTTAATAAGATAATCAACAGTATCGTAGAAAGTTCATTTAATAACATTTATAGCCATGTTTGCTGGTATGTTTCATGAGCTTTCAGAATTATAGGCTACAATTTTTAGCTGTGCCTGGTTGGCAAGTTTTTCTATACATTACGTCGGCGAACTTACAGCACAATAAATATGTCTCAATATTACACATCACTGTGAACTATACAGGTGTGGGGGGTACGGGGTGTCAGGCATTGGTAGCACCTTTGGTAAGGATGGCTCTCATGTCCTTTCAGGACCCATCCCCCACTGGTCCAAGTCTGACACCCAGCTCGTGCCTGTGGCTCCTAGTAGCTGTCAGCATGCGACAGCGGCCACCCCCCGGGCAACAGCTGTGAGAGGCTGGCTAAACCAGGCATGGGTATCCGATTTGGTGTCAAACCAAGAGGTAAACTAGGGTATACCTACCCAGCATGTGAAGACAGGATTCGGCAGACTGCGCGGAAGAAATCATTCCTGATTCAACGGGCAAGACGGCGTTTACCTGCAAAGCGTTGTGGAACGTAATGAGCACGGCAAGGCACGTAGAGCGCCCTGGTCATCCACTGCACCTGTATTCGTCTCCAATCGTCTCGACTTGTCTTGCCACTGGACTCAGGCGAGAGAGTGAGGTCGACGAATTGCGCAACTCTTCCTCACTTTAATCCAAGTCATCGCGCAAGTCATTCTTCATCCAACGTCACATATAACCTTCAAGCCCTGTGGCGATGGGCGAGCGGCAAAGCGGCAGGCGTGGGTACGCCGGCAGCCGTAGTCGCAGACCTGCACACAGGCGGCTCAGGCCATATGGTCGTCTTCTACTGACCGGAGCAGCAGTGGGATTCGGCAGCCCCCTGAGCGACTGAGCAGCCCTCTATAGGAATACACTGCTCACCTCCATAGCATGAGGAAGGGGCTAGAAAAGGTGCCCTAAACATTGTCTGCTTCATCACTACCTAACCAGCTAGCCGCGGTTGGTGGGTACCCTAACTGCGGTCGACATACAAAGAAAGATAAAACAAGCAAAGCTAAAAGAGTAAACCATATTCCCTTAACAATTGGAACTTGGAATGTACGCACCCTACTTGACAGAGACGGCGCGTCGGGTCCAGAGAGACGAACAGCACTGATTGGGAGAGAGCTGAGCAGGTACACCATCGACATTGCAGCCTTGAGCGAGACACGACTTGCAGAAGAAGGCCAAATCTGTTAAATTGGTGCCGGCTACACATTTTTCAGGAGTGGAAGGAAAAGCGAGGAAAGACGCCAATCCGGTGTGGGATTTGCCATTACGTCGGCCCTGGTCGGCAAATTAGCTGGATTTCCAAAGGCTATAAACGACAGGCTAATGACCATGAAGTTGCCTCTGCTGAATGGAAGGAAGCACGCAACCATTGTGAGTGTCTACGCACCAACTATGACCAACGAAGATGATGTCAAGAACAAGTTCTATGAGGACCTGCACAATGTATTAACATCTGTTCCCAAAGGAGACAAACTTATACACCTTGGGGATTTCAATGCCAGAGTAGGCACGGACACCACCTCTTGGAGTGGCATTATTGGAAAGCATGGAGTCGTGATTACGAACACAATTTTCCGTCTCCCCATGAGAAATAGGACATCGTGGATGCACCCTCGCTCGAAACACTGGCACCTCATTGACTATGTCATCGTCAGGAGGAGTGACAGACAAGACGTTCGAGTGACAAAATCCATGTGTGGTGCCGAATGTTGGACAATCTCATTGCCTCGAAAATGAACCTCCACATCAGGCCACCACGGCGTCCTCAAGGGGCGAAAATGCAAACAAAGCTAAATGTCACCCGCCTAAACAGCAAGAAAATGCAGCAGTCATTTGAAAATAAGCTGGAAGACCGCCTCAAGCCCAATGCTGAAGCTAAACAGGATACAGAAACAGAATGGAGAGCCCTAAAGGACACAATTTACAACACTGCTATGGAAATCCTGGGGCCAGCCCCCCGAAAGCATAAAGACTGGTTTGATGAAAATTCCGAAGACATCAACCAATTGCTGGCCGAGAAACATTTTCTCCTCAAGGCACATTTGAATGACCCAAAGTCAACATCAAAAAAAGAATGCTTTCAAGAACATTCAGAGAGTAGTGCAGCAGAAACTTCGGCACATGCGGGACTCCTGGCTGAGCAGCAAAGCTGATGAAATTCAGGGCTTTGCTGACAGACATGATATGAAAAACTTCTACGACTCACTGAAAGCGGTCTATGGTCCTTCATCACCAGGCATAGTTCCCCTCCTCAGTGCAGACGGGGGAACATTGGTCACCGATAAGAAAGAAATCCTCCAACGCTGGGCAGAGCATTTTCAGCAAAATCTTAAATGCAACTTCCTTCTTCGATGATGAAACCATCAACTGCCTTCCTCAAGTTCCCACCAATGAGACACTTGATGACCTGCCAACCATAGTGGAAATAAACAAAGCCATCCAGCAACTCTCCAGCGGCAAGGCACCTGGTCCTGACTCCATCCCAGCAGAGATATACAAGGCAGGTGGGCCGGTCCTAACAGAGCAGCTTCACCAAGTCTTCACAAACATATGGATGAACGAGACCATGCCACAAGATTTTAAGGACGCGTCAATAGTCCACCTTTACAAACGTAAAGGAAACCGCCAATCCTGTGACAACCACCGAAGCATCTCCTTGCTTTCAATTGCAGGGAAGATACTCGCCAGAATTCTTCTCAATCGCCTCACAGCCCATCTCGATCAAGGTCTTCTTCCTGAGAATCAATGTGGCTTCAGAAAAGAACGTGGAACTGTTGACATGATTTACGCTGCAAGGCAGCTGCAAGAGAAATGTCAGGAACAGAACTGCGAAATGTTCTCCACTTTCATTGACCTTACCAAGGCTTTTGATACAGTCAGCAGAGAAGGACTGTGGAAGATTATGGCAAAATATGGCTGTCCACGAAAGTTTGTCCAAATAGTGCGGCTATTTCATGACGGCATGCAGGCAAGAGTACAGGAAAATGGTGAACTGTCTGAACCCTTTCCTGTAACCAATGGAGTGAAGCAAGGATGTGTCCTGGCACCAACACTGTTCAGCCTCATGTTTTCAGCCATGTTGATGAATGCCTTCGAGAACGACGACATTGGAATAGACATCAACTACCGTATGGATGGAAAGTTATTCCAATCTCAGAAGGCTGAAAGCTAAAACCAAAATTGACAGCGGCACCGTCAGAGAGCTCCTGTTTGCTGATGATTGCGCTCTATACGCCAACTCAGAGGCGGACATGCAACATGTTGTTTCAGCTTTCTCACATGCCTGTGCCAACTTTGGGCTCAATATCAACTTGGAGAAGACTGTAGTTATGTACCAGCCAGCTCCAGGGAATAATCACACTGTGCCGAATATCAAAGTGAATGATCATAGACTAAGTGTTGTGGACAAATTCACCTATCTTGGCAGCACTGTGTCACAAGCTGCCACAATCGATGACGAAGTGAATGCAAGAATCTCCAAGGCCAATGCAGCATTTGGCAGACTGTACAAGAATGTATGGGACAGAACTGGAATAAGCCTGCAAACAAAGCTAAAAGTCTACAAAGC
This sequence comes from Cepaea nemoralis, assembly GCA_014155875.1. Taxonomy (NCBI): domain Eukaryota; kingdom Metazoa; phylum Mollusca; class Gastropoda; order Stylommatophora; family Helicidae; genus Cepaea; species Cepaea nemoralis. The sequence goes on along the minus strand of JACEFZ010010361.1, from coordinate 60,165 downwards.
AGTTGTATTATCCACACTGCTATATGCTTGTGAAACCTGGACTGTTTATCAGCGACACGCTAGGAAATTAAACCACTTCCACACAGTCTGCCTAAGGAAGCTACTGACGATTAAATGGCAAGACAAGATTCCAGACACTGAAGTCCTAGAAAGAGCATCCATGCCCAGTATCCACACTCTACTGATGAAGAATCAGATTCGCTGGGCTGGTCACTTGACCCGCATGCCAGATCACAGGCTCCCTAAACGAATTTTCTACAGCGAACTGCATTGTGGTAAACGCTCCCAAGGTGGCCAGAGGAAACGTTTTAAAGACACTGAAAATTTCACTGAATGCTTTTGGAATTCATCATGACACCTGGGAGGCTGCAGCCAGAGACCGAAATTCGTGGCGTGCATCATTGCGCAAAGGTGCAGTCATATGTGAGGCAACCAGGACTGCAAGAGCTGTGAAGAAAAGGCAGGACAGAAAAACCACTGCAGGAAATCCTCCTCCAGAGACGTCAAGCATTCTTTGCCCACATTGTCAAAGAACATTTCGAGCCAAAATAGGCCTTATCAGCCATCTTAGAACCCACGGCTCCACACCTTCAACCCCACTGGATGAAATGAATGGTCATCATCATTTTTGATGGACAAACAACATACAGGTGTCATTAAGATTCTTCTGAATATACTTTTTCATATAGTACTTGCAACATTTTTTGCACAGAGCTGTAATATTAAATGTATTATTTTTAAAGTTGCATATCCCTTACATGACGTTGCAGTCAACACCAACATTTTTCAGATGCTGTTGATGTTCTTGGCAAGATTATGCTCATTAGTTTGCCATTGCTTTCTGAGCGACCAGATCACATACCCCTGTAAGTAACCAAAGCAACGCGATCCGCTACCAAACCTCGCTCAACTGTGTTGCCCACATGGATATACAGTGTAAATTGTTAACCCTCATTAAATGTATAGACCTGCATAATAGTTCAAAATGGCTGCCAATTAATGTTTCATTTCATTAATCTCTGATATGTTATTTAATAACTGAGCACAATATATGATGCATACATTTGTTCTGTGTGGCCAGTCACTTTATTATTAAATTTTCTGCCCTGCATTAACATTCCAAATGTTATTGTTCAATTTAAAGAAATGTGTGATTGGTTCACACAGCTGATTCCCAACTATTGTGTTAACCCAGTTCTTACTCCGAAGTCTCTCATTCTAGGCATCAATGTCCCCCACGGGCATTAATATTATTGGCATGTTCCATAGGCTGGCCATCTGCAGGGGATGCAGAGCCAGCAAGTTCATTTCCTTCAACTCCAGTATATCCCGGAATGAAGATGAAGGTGACTCTATGAACAACAGACCCCCGCAGCAATTCAATCTAATGTCTGCATACAGAACCCACTGAATCACTGAGGACACAATCATGGGTATAATTCTGTGATTCTAACCTGTGTCACTGCCATCACTGGCTTCTTGAATGGTTCGGCAAGTGTAATAACCTTTAGGCACTAACCACCACTAAAGGCATATATGTTTATTTATCACATCACCCATTGGTCCATAAAAATATGAGTCTAGCACTAATGGCATGCAAAAGGACCCTTCAATAATGAGAATCTTCAATTCAACGAGTCTGTATAGTACCAACGATTAGCGTGATTAAATGAATGAATAACAAACTATTTTCAAAGGATCACAAATTAGGCACACAGACCCCGTTTATTTTCAGTCCTTCCAATCACTCATCTTTCCCACACTAATTATCTATCATGAATGTTACATTTACATTTCAATAAGCCAGAAGCAAACTTTGTAACATGAATGCTGTAAAAACACAAGAAATAAAGAAATCTGATTTCAATGTTATAAGACAGGCTGATAGGTAGACACCCACACCCAAATATATACATGTACATAAATACACACATACAAACACCTACATGTACATAAATACATACATACAAATGTATACACATACATAAATACACAAATACAAACATATACATAAATACATACATACAATGAAACAAATTTAAGATCGCTAGACTCTCCAATACATGAAGTTTAAAACAGTTTATGCTATACACATGAAGTACACAAAAGGTATAACACACTAACTATGATTGCTTGCTAATTAAAATATCTACGTACATGTATTAACTAATTGTGTTAACTATATTACTGGGCAGATTTACAGACAGTGAGGAGAGGGAAGACAGCGAGAGAAGATTCTAGACAGCTTAGCCTCGTGACTCAGAATAGTGTCATCACATCAACTGATGCATACTGTTGGGCATTGCAAGATGTGGAGAAGCAAGTCGACCAGGCACTTGATGATGACGACTATATTAAAGATAAAGAAAGAACCAGAACCTGCCACTGGGATGTGAAGAGTCAGAACTTTACACATTCTTGACCATTGCATAATGTGATGAGGTAACTCGTTCTCTTTCTCATCATCTTTCCTCCCCTTAAAATTCTGAAAATATTATGGTACCCATTTCATGAGAATGGATCAACCCCAAGGCCACACTGGATCGGAAAAAATCTGGACACTGCTGGGGATTGAACTCTGGACTACTGTCTTGGCAGATAAGCACAATAACTACTCTGCCACTGCTGTCTCATATACTATATTATGGATTATATTAGAGAGCTGCAGTTGCTTAAAGGTTAGTGCATTCACCACCCAAAATAGTAGTCTGGGGTTTCATTTCTAGCAGAGGTAGACCCCTTTCTTTTACCGGTAGTGTCCTGGGGTCAACCCAGTCTAGATCAAGGCTTCGTGTTTAGATTCCATCATCTGGTTCACAAGTGCTGTTTGTTTTTAGAGACCCCTGGGGGATTATTGCTGGAGCTACGGAGTTCATGCTCTGTACCATCTTAAGTAGTAGCGAAGCTACATCAGTAGTCTATGGGACAATCACATGAACTTGTAACAAAACAGTGCTAAGTACACATACACCCAACAACATATATCGCAGTGTGGTCAACCTTGCAGTCTTCGAGAGGGATCAAAGGAAAGACGAGGAAAGCTACAAGTGAACATCGCTGGAACTATTTATACAAGATGAGTATAGTGCCGCTGTCCCAGACCAAACACCCGCTGCCGGCTTAAGACAATTTGTTATCACATAGGAACCACTCAAGCGTTGCAAGCTCATTTGTTTTTGACACATTATCTTCTTACCATGTTTCTTCCTGCCTCAGGGAGAAACTCTTCTAATCTGTAATAAACAGCAACATCTGATTCATAGAATATTACTAAAATATATAAACTATTTATGTTTGTTACATTTTTACAATTTATAACAAATAGACTATCAGTATAGTGAGTAAGGACGAAAGTTGTACTATTTGTGTCTCTCTTGTTTGTTAAGTGAGAGAGCTCAAGGGGGTTTAACTTTACCATAGGAGCTAGTAGCACAGATAACTAAGCCTGCTGTCTTCGGCTTGAGGAACAGCTGCAAGCTTTACCTTCTGCTTTCATATGCCACTGATAGGAGGGTAGACTCTTCTGGGACCAGTATTTGTACTTCTGAGCCGATCTGTCTTCCCTTCCTTCAGTGGATGGACTTTCACAAGGGTCAGTCTACTTGTCTTCAACATTATAAGTGAGGTTTCTCTCTACTGTCGAAAATCACGCTACAGCAGGGGGCAAAACATATTTATAAAAGAAGACAGCAGTACTTTTAATGATCTTGCCAACAAACATTTCCATCCAAAATCATGGCCCAACTTAACATGCAAAAAGAAACATTGACTCAATAATTTCAACGTTTGAATTATTTATGACAAAAATGTGACAGATGACATACTGAAAGGACAAACCAAGAAGGAATTAGTGTGTTTCAGGACAAATGGAAAATGAGATAAATGAACTGCAGCATTTGTTTTTTAAGTTTTGATTTTGGATGGTGAGTATAAATCAAAACACGAAGCTATTGGTCAACTTTAGAGTAAAGAACATTTAACTATATTAAGTGTTGGGGTCATCTGAACCCCACTGATAACCAGTGTTACTACAAAATCATGGTAGTTCGGGGTTAACCGTCACCGTCTGGACCAGGGCTGTGATGGATAACCAAATAGACGTATAACAGAAATCTCTTAATACATATGTACGGAAATGTGATTTCACTGCAGGCTTGGGGCGAAACTGAAAATAAACCCCTTTAAAAGTGAATCATACATAAATATAGTATTTAATTTTACAAAACTATCAATATCAACTTTAATATAATAGTAATGTACAGAAATGTATTGCAATAGAATAAACCTACTCTACTTTAAAATAGTCTTCTCCTTCTGTGTCTTTGAAGCTCGAGCTTTCTGTGTGTGGATGTTCCGTATCTTACACAGAAGTAGGATCTGTATTGCATTTCAAACCAGTCAATGCACTTTGATAGAAGTGTTTCTGCTTCTGAGTGGCTAGTTGTAGGTTGTTGGTTAACGCCAGTTTTGAGGGTCTGACTCTGTCATCTTATCCACTGTAATCATAAGAACACACTGTTATCATGAGTACAACGCCATATATTGTTGAAGTTTCACTCTCTCTCTCTCTCTCTCTCTCTCTCTCTCTCTCTCTCTCTCTTCTCTCTCTCTCTCTCTCTCGGTAAAGGTAAGAATCTGCTAGAATGCTGCCTTCCTTGATTATACTGCATCTTTGCTGTTTTACTTTTTCCAACAAGAAACTACAGAATGTAAAACTGACAAGCATTTAAAGTTTATGTGTGACTATAAACTAATATTAACACTGTAACTCTATTCCAAAGATATGCATGATATGTGATTGGCTCTTCCCCCTGAATCCCAACCATTATGTAATGTGTTTAGTTACTTTTACATTTGGTCAGAACATACTTGTAAAAAAAATCTAGCTTCAACAGTGGCCACTTTCACAATGAGTCAAGTTAACTTTCATTTATGTACCGAGGCACACATGCAACAAGAGAGCCAATCATTTGGCAGACATGGGGATGGAAGGGATAATGGGTGGGCCAGACATTATCATTTCTATAAGAGATGCAGGAAAAACAGATGACTTTAAGGATGCTTGGGAATCAGCTTCTCTGTCCAGAGTGAAGGAGAAGGAAGTGAAGTAGGGAGCTGCCAGACATGAATTTTTTAACAATCAACAAAGAACTGGTACAATCAGTCATACACTGGCAGAGACAATAAGGAGGAGATTGGAGCACCTATGGACCTGTACAGTGTGAAATGATTATGAAATTCACTAATCACTATCACTGTGTATTAAGCCTTTCTCATGCATTCTTGGATTTTTCATAGTATTTTTCTCCCTTTGATGTGGTTTTATAGAAGAATATTGAAAACACCATGGGTGGATAAAACAAGTAATGAAGGTATCTTGAAATCTTCTTCTTCTTTTCGTTCATCCGGATTGTTTTTTCAGATGTGATTGCGGTGTGCGTTAGGCACCCTTGGGTTGAAAACCCTTAGGTCACACATCCGGCTTTCGCGTGCATTTTTGACCAGGTTAGCAATCCTGGGGTATCTTGAAATAAGTTTAATCACAAAGGAAACCTTGCTACTCGTATCAGAAGTCTACATATTTTGGGGCATGTCATGAGAAAGGGAAAGCTGGAGTACATCACCACAGTGAGAAATTTGGAGCAAGGAGAGGCAGGATGGGGACAGTTTCAAGAGAGGATGGGGGACAGTTTGAAGAGAAGTTGGGTTAAAGTTTGATTTCATGGCAAGGAGAAATATCAGTATCAGAAATGAATTGCAGAATATGAGATAGAATGATGTGGACAGACATGATCCCCAATGCCACATGGCAAATATTACAGGAAGATGAAGTTCTCCCCTTGGACATCTGTAAAATAGGCTGAACAAGTTAAGACAAACAAAAACAGAAAGTGAGAGAGAGAGAGAGAGTGAGAGAGGAAGGAAGTATGTGTGAGGGACAGATTGAGTGTCAGTATGTGTGTGTCTGTCTGTCTGTGTGTGAGTGAGAGAGTGAGAGTGGGGCAGAGTGGGAGTGAGTGTTAGTGAGAGAGCAAGTATGAGAGATTGAGTGTGTGTGTGCATGTTTGTGTGTGTGTGAGAGAGAGAGAGAGAGAGAGAGAGAGAGAGAGAGAGAGAGAGAGAGAGAGAGAGAGAGAGAGAGAGAGAGAGAGTCTATGGAATGCTAGACAGTGCATTGCATCACCTCCCACAGATGTATGGTCATAAGCTCCTACAACAGTGGTCAACCTTTTTTTTGGGGCCCATGCACCCCTTCACTGTATGTTCAGAACGTTACCCCCCCCCCCAATCTTTTCCTATTCCCTCCCTATAAATTACAGTAGATGTGCGTGTGGATTAATGTCTGTGATCTTAATCTGTGTGACGATTCTAGTAGGTTGGTGGCTCTTGATTGCATAAAATTCAATCCATCATTTCTTCAGTCCCGGGAAGGTTAACCCGGTCAACAAATGCCCGCAGAAGTCAGATGTGTCTGCCTAACGGTGCAAGAATGCAGCTCAAATGTAAAAAGGCACAACTCAATCACGTTCGAAAGAATAAAAAACTCCAGATGAGCGCAGAAGAAGAAGAAGAAGAAGAAGAAGAAGAAGAAGAAGAAGAAGAAGAAGAAGAAGAAGAAGAAGAAGAAGAAGAAGAAGAAGAAGAAGAAGAAGAAGAAGAAGAAGAAGAAGAAGAAGAAGAAGAAGAAGAAGAAGATTTCTCCAGTAACTTTTATCAATACTTAATAGTGCGGCCTGAGTTAATATCTTGACATTAAGCAGTTTGAATGTAGTATTGTCAGCTGCCACATGTCCTTTAATTTTATCCCACTCAAGTTTTATAAGGTTTATACATGAGAATGGTATGTGGAAGTCTCAAGCACCTATGGCCATGCTCTTCTATATACTTGTCGATTTGATATTTCTTGCTTTTTCGCATCTATTTTACAAGGGACAACAACTCTAGCTTGAAATACATTTCTAGAAGTTGTATATATTCCCTTCGCAGCCATATCTTTATCTCTTCGAAATCTTATATGTTCCATTGTGCTCAATGCCATAGGTATTTTGTCTTCTTGGACATCAACATTGCGATATGATGCACTGTCCATAATTGGGTAAGACATTCTATCTAGGGATGGAAGCATTGTATTCTTGAGCTAATCTTTAAATACATGATCATTCTTCTCATGATAATCCCTATTGTCTGTATACTTTGATAAGAACATGGGCTATGATCAAACGTTGTCCTTTACTACTTGGTACATATTGATTTATCTTTCCACCCACAGATTGCCATTCCTTTTCATGTGAGGTGCACATTGATCCATGTTGCATCCAAGCACACTATGTCATAATTGTCTTTGCACATTTCCCTTATGTCACGTAGATACTTGCTTCTCAAGGGTAATGTCTTTACAATTTTCCACAAAATTGTTTTGCACAGTTCTATGTCATTATTCTTTCTCAACCAAATTCTAAGCTCGCCTTATGACCTCCATGTCAAAGCTGTCTACAATTACCTTTCTACCGGCCCTATGCTTATTGCATGGTTATTTTATTCCAGATTCTTTCCCATCGATAAAATGACCAATGCATGCCCTGTTCTTTTCTTGCGATTCGTAATAGTATGAAAAAGTTTCCTGTGATCAGCTTCTTGACAAAAATATGCGTACAGCTTCATAGCGATGCTTTGAAGTTTACAATATTTCACATTAAATCCCATTAAATATTCATACATGCAGATGTTATCGATAAATGGTAAGACATTTTAAAATAATAAAGTTTCATTAAAGCACCCACTATTGGTAGAATTACTGACGTCGCCATCTGAACGCGTCTGTCCCACTATGTGACATGCTTGTAATAAGGAAATTCCTGTGCAGCACTTGGAATATTTCTTATTGAGCACTGATGCTTCCGTGTGAAGATGTAATACATTTTATAATATGTACTTTATAACCCGTAAATTATATTCTGCATATAAAAAAACATTGAGATCTGTGAAACAATCTCCAGAACACACATTTTTTTCTTGGGTGTACATAATCATAAAGTTATATGCTACATTTCTTCACTGTCCCTCAGTTGGTTACTGAATTACAAAGTTTTATATGGGAGCAAACAATTGTGAACACACTATACAACCCATGGCAAAGACTCCAAGACCGGTTAAGATCAGGGATGGAGTTATACCTCTCCATAGCACAAAGCCTGGGCTGAATTATAGAGACCATGTGTTGTCCATGCAGCATGATGCCTCTCTTGGCCTGCCTAGTTCCTCTTTCCAGAGGAAAGATAAAACCAATATAACTGGAGCAAGACAAGCTGCAGAAGCTGCCAGATCAACAAAGCATTGCTCTAACTGTCTGCCTGTCAGAGCTTCGATCCTAGACCAGTCGCCAACCAAGGCATAGGGCCTGGTGTGCCCTACCATGACATTTAGTTATATTAGGTTCCATTTCCTCACACTGGGGTAAGGCGTGTACCCTCCCAAATGAGCTCCTCCGTCTGAAGCCGTTGGCACAATGTGGGATGTCAGGATTTGATCAGCACTGCCCAACATTCGGTGCTAACAGAAAGCAGGTAGTACTGCCTGCTGTCATACGGTAGCTCAGCCACATCTCTGAGCTAAGACCTGCACTTTACACACAAAATGTAGTAGAAATGAAAACTCACCCACTGGACCTTGAGAAAATATGTCTTCTTTCCACTATTTCCAAGTATTGATTGACCTCAATAAGAACTTCGAGACGACTACGGTTGGGCGCAGTCATAATGCTGCAGACAGAGAGAAGTAGATGTGATTGTGTCTAGGGTATGTCAGTGTGAATATTGTGCCGGACTACTTAACAACAACTATCAGTCACTGTAGAACACCGGTTTGCACACATATGAAATTTATTAACTATGAATGAACACAATGCACAGCACTATTCAGGAATATTCATAACAGATCTACATATATCCTTTTCACTCCTGTGGAGTATAACACTGCCTTCCACAGGCCTTTATGCCACCATGATAAAATGAACTGTTACGCCGAACTCTCAGTTAGACCGAGGATAAGCAACTCTCCTGAGTCTATCCTTGCCCACGTCTCACTCCCCAGATGAAGTTTTCCTAACATCCTCATAACTCCATATCTCTAGATCAATCCCATACTCTTCTTTTTATCGGTTTCCTCGGGACCCCCATGAAACTATTTCACCCTTAACCCCAATTACCGGTTCCCATGAACATTCCATTTTTGGGTTTTCCTTTTTCTATCCATCTGCTAGCACATTTTACCTTCCCACCGGTGATATAATCTAGGCTGGTGCGTGCTCTACAATACCACTGTCTTTGGGGTCCCCCATTCGCTTGGACTTCTTACTTAACCTCCCTGGCCCCACATCTGCCTTACTCTCATCTCACACCTGCAATCTTGCATTGTTATTTTCAAATTCTTAACCCCGCACATCCGCCGTACTTTGGCCATAATCACGCACGTAGATGTTATCGATAAATGGTAAGACATTTTAAAATAATAAAGTTTCATTAAAGCACCCACTATTGGTAGAATTATTGACGTCACCTCTGAACACATCTGTCCCACTATGTGACATGCTTCTAATAAGGAAATTCCTGTGCAGCACTTGGAATATTTCTTATTGAGCACTGATGCTTCCGTGTGAAGATGTAATATATTTCATAATATGTACTTTATAACCCATAAATTATATACTGTATATAAACAAACATTGAGATCTGCTGTACAATCTCCAGAACAAAAATCTTTTTGTTGGGTGTACATAATCATAAAGTTATATGCTACATCTCTTCATTTTTCCTCAGTTGGTTACTGAGTTGTGAAGTTTTATATGGGAGCAAACAATTGTGAACGCACTATACAACCCATAGCAATGATTCAAAGACCGGTTAAGATCAAGGATGGAGTTATGCCTCTCCATAGCACAAAACCTGGGCTGAATTGTAGAGACCATATGTTGCCTGTGCAGCATGATCCCTCTCTCAGCGTGCCTAGTTCACTACAGAGGAAAGGTAAAACCAATACATCTGGAACAAGACAAGTTGCAGAAGCTGCCGGATCAGCAAAGCAATGCTCTGTCTGTTTGTCTGCCAGAGCTTTGATCCTAGACCAGTTGCAAACAAAGGCGTAGGGCCTGTTCTGCCCTGCCGTGACATATAGTTATTAGGTTGCATTTCCTCACACCGGGGTAAGGCTTGCACCCTCCCAATTGAGCTCCTCGGCCTGAAGCTGTTGGCACAATGTGGGGTGTTGGAATTGGTCAGCACCACCCAACATTCAGTGCTAACAAAGCAAGTAGTACTGTCTACTGTCATATGGTAGCTCAGTCGTATCTTACTAAGACCTGCACTTTACACATAACATTTAGTAGAAATGAAAACTCACTCAATGGATCTTGGGAGAATATTTCTTCTGTCCAATTTGTCAAAGTATCGGTCGACCTCCAGAAGAACTTCGAATTCATCACATCGTTTGTTGCGTAGGTTGGGCAGCTTAGCTTTTATTTTCTTGTACATTGCTGCCATATTTCTTTTATATTTTTGTCTGACAAACCTGTCCATTTGCAGCTCACTGAATGCAGAAATTTCTACAGTTGCTGTAGACAGATTTTCCTCTCTAGCAGTAAAGATGGCTAGTACTTGAATTAATACATTTCCCATGGCTCACTGTGAACAAAAAGGTAAAATTAACATCCATACATAACTGTCATTCCCTCATAAACCATGTCACTAAGATTCTACTCAGAATTATAATGAGAAGAACAAGAAAGAAAATAAATAATGGATATTGGTGAAGGACAGTGTGGATTTGTGGAAGGAAAGGGTACAAACAATGCATTATATACATTACGGACACTAATAGAAAGGTCAACAGAGACACAGAAAGACATATATCTGTGCTTCACAGATTATACCAAGACATTTGATAAAGTAAAACATGATTAACTTATTAAAATGTTGGAAGATGTTAACATTGATGGGAAAGATCTCAGAATAATAAGGACTATTTACTGGAACCAAGTAGCAGCAATTAAAATGGGAAATAAAGAGGGAAATTATAAACAAATAAAGCCAAAAGTATGACAGGGATGTGTCTTGTTACCGGATCTATTCTCCCTCTATAGCAAAGTAATAAAGAGAGAGATCAAAGAGAAGCCAGGAACACTAATCGGAGGTTATAACATAAACAATATATGCTATGCAGATGATACAGTATTAGTGGCAGAAAATGAAAAAGGTCTACAACAATTGTAGGACATTGTAGTAACAGAGTGCAAAGAAGGGACTCTCCTTGAATACCAAGAAAATGGTAACAATGGTGATATCCAAGAAAAAGGTGACACGAAAATATTAAATAGAAATAGAAGGGAACATTCTTAACCAATTGGATAATTTTAAATACCTATGGGCATTTATAACAGATGGAAAATGCACACCAGACTAAGAGCAGAATAGGACAAGCAAAAGCTGCACTTCAGAAAATAAAGAGTATCTTATGCAATAAGTCACTATCATTGAATATAATAAAGAGAGTGCTGAAGTGCTATACAGAACCTGTTTTTCTGTATGGCTGTGAATCTTGGAATGGAGGCATTGGAGAACATTGTGACAACTCTAAAGATCGAGGGGAAGAGAAGCAGAGGCCGACCAAGAGAAATGATGCTGAAAGGATTGAGATGGTGGCATGGAGGAATATCATCAGCAGAGATGATCCAGGGAACCAAAGACCAAGATCTGTGGAGAGTCATAGTCGTGAACACCTATGCCAGCTGGTGTGGCACGTGATGATGAGGATCAGAGATAAATAGCAAATTATCCTTATATCAGAAAATCAACATCAGGATTGGTAAGGTAGCAACAACAATGAACAGGTTAACAAAAGGAGTCTGGGAGAACATGAAGCTTACTGCAAAAACTAGTCCTTGTCTATCGAGCCTGTGTCATTAGTCTTTATGGCAGTTAAGCCTGGTCAACTTATCACACCAAGAGAAACATTTATACAGTTTTATTTGTGGTGACTGCAAAGAATACTTGGTATTAAGTGGCAAGACAAAACAACAAATACTGAGTATTGGAAAAATCAGGTTGTGTGACGGTTTGTTCCATGCTCACCCTTCGTTAGCCACTATGAGTCAAAATCACCGAATTTAACCAGAATAATTTTTGCGGTGACATTTGGTTACTTGTTTTTGTGTCTCCGATCTAAGGACATTACGCATGCTCATTATATTAAATTCCCTGATTATTTCAAAATCACGTTAAAACAGACACCAATAACTTGATATAGTTTTCCCTCCACGCTTTACATTCTGTATTTCTTGCTCTTCTGGAATCCTTGTTATACTGGAGAACCAGGCTGCCTATTCTAAGTGGTAATTCAACCCATAAATACCGTTTTATGAGATGTGATTCATTGTTCTACTATGTATTACTCAATTTAGCATCAATTTTTTACGTGAATTTTGTAACTTTCGACCATTTAAGATGGCAATCAATCTCACACTGAAATTATAAACATTGCATGCTGTAATGTGACATTTCAATGGCGGGAGATAGCAGTTTTCCTTGTCATACTCCAGCTATGACCATTTAATATTGTTTTGGAATATTCAGAGTGACTACAATGATAATGACTGCATGTTTATATTCAACACACATTTTGCAACTTTTCAATGGAACTTTTCAGGCCAGAATAGATCTAGGATCGCAGCCTTGCGCTGACAGACAGCTCGTGCAGACAGTATATATATATATATATATATATATATATATATATATATATATATATATATATATATATATATATATATATATATATATACACACACACACACACACACACACTGTCTGCACAAGCTGTCTATATATATATAGAGAGAGAGATTCAAAGACATTTATGATCTGTTTAAGTCCCCGCTAATCACTGGTATCATGAAGGCTAATAGACTACAATGGCTGGGACATATAGAAAGAATAGAAGATAATAGGGAAACAAAACTCGCTTACACTCAGGACATAAATGACCGTAGACCTCGAGGTAGACCAAGAAGACAGTGGAGAAATAATATATATACAGACCTACAAGCACTTGGAATCAACGACTGGCAAGAGAAGGTCAACCAGAGAGACGAATGGAGACAGATTGTATCTGCAGCAAAGAACCTCAATGGCTCGAAACGCTGAAGAAGAAGAAGAAGAAGAAGAATATATATATATATATATATATATATATATATATATATATATATATATATATATATATATACACACCACACACACACACACACACACACACACACACACACACACACACACACACATTAGCAGCAGTTAGCTTTCCCTTAGTTAGGAAACATTGGCAGTTCTGATCTCCCTTGAGGGTATGAGTTACCAACAGTGATGTGAGTTTAGGTCACACTTTGTCAAAGGGCTAAAACAGTATTTTCCTCTGTTCATATTAAATGATAAACTGACAAACAAACAAACAATATCTCTGCTTAGAATTGACCTACAGACTTGAATAAGGTACCGTTGGATTTGTTTTTGTTTTTTGTTTTTTTTTGTTTTTTGTTTTTTGTTTTTTTCAAGAGAAAAAGAGGTATCCAACTTTGCAGGTTGTATAATTAAAAATCAATTTAGAAAATGTTACTAAAATGGCTAGTCTTCGTAGAATTAGATGGATAGGACACGTTAGGAGGATGGATGATGGTGGAATACCAAAGACATATTTTTTTATGAATTACAGGCTGTGTGTAAGTAGGACATGATTGAGAGTCATGAACACCTGCACCAGCCAGCATGGCATGTATGACTTTGAAAAAACATGACCAGAATACTTAAATGCCTTTTTTTAAAGCACAATGTAACAAACAATCAACGTTTGTTTCGACGGTAAAAATCTACTGTAAATCCACTATTTGGTTTTAAGTAATTAAATATTAACACATATGTAATTCACATAATAGTGCCAACAAGTGTCAAGGAAATATAAATATTCTTAAAGAAAATGAGGCAACAATTGGGTGTGTTTTTTTTTCAAAGATACCTGCCGGTTGTCCCGTTCAAGACCTACCAAGTGCTTCACTTTAAACAGCTACTGTAAATCCTGCCAATCATATCAAGTAATGGAATGGAGGTCAGCATGGATAAATGGAAAAGAACGCATGTTCTTAAACATCCAGCATGCTGATAGCGAGCTAAGGGGTTCAACCCCCTACATCGGAAATTTGGGCTAAAATGCTGACATCTCTTCCATGATTTTGGGACATAAACTACAAGTACCTCTGAAGTCGGATTGGGTTCGCCTGATGGCGAGGGACACTGTTAATAGAGAAAGCTAATCCGCATGCAAAATTCAGTCCAGCACTACTAGAAGTGGTGTTTGTGGACTACGCTTGAGTTCAAAGCTAGCAAGCCAAAAAAAAAGTAATGGAATTTTACAGATATAAAAATGGATATAGAATTCCAATATTACTCACTATAATATGACGTTACACTAGCAAACGACCTACCCAATTTTAAAAATGTGTTAATTTTCTACTAATGTTAATTTATATTGATAAGGACTTCTTGTAAATTTAATTTCAGTTGTGAGTAAATCTTTACAAACTTCCACAAACAAGTTAATAGTTTCAACTAATAGTGCAAAAAAAGTGTTGACATATAGAGGAAATATAAGTATTGTTAAACCAAATGAGGCTAGGATTGGGTGTTTATTTAGACCCCCAGGAATGCTAACCTGATTAAAAAGCTGCACGCAAAAGTCGGATGTGTTAAACAGCTACTGTTAATTCTACGGATCATTTCAAATAATGAAATTTTATACACAGATATAAAAATGGGTTAAGAATGTGATTATGAATTTATATCAATCAATGAATAGCTTTAAAAAACTACTATACATAGATATTCATCCATTCAGTATAATGTCCTTTGCAGAACCTCGCTCCCATAACAACCTTCCGGAAAACCTCTTGATGATAAGCAAGATGTCTTGCGTCCGATACACCCATCTGCAGATCATCCGCCACATCCTGTAACCATCTTCTCTTTGGCCTTCCTCTTCCTCTCTTCCCAGGCATATACCCCTCCTTTATTGTTCTCTCCAAACTTTTGTGACCAAAATATTTCAATTTTCTTTTGTCTTATCGTCTTTAATACCTTCTTCTTCTTTCGTTAACTGGCCAATCTTCTTCAATATTCAGCTCTTGAAGTATTGATGCATTTGTCCTTTTCTTTATCCAAGGTATTCTTAGAACTCGTCTAAACCATTTATATTCAAAGGCAATTATGCACTGTTCAGCTTGTTTAGTAAGTGTCCAGGACTCGCAGGTGTATGTTGCATTGAGAAAGATGCATGTTCTTAAAAATTTAATTTTTGTAGTTCTATCTGGTCCACACTTTTTTGTAGTTCTATCTATCCCACACTACAATATATTCAGTTTTTGAAGAGCAATAGATATTTGTATTTTAGTTTCTTTCATTGTATCACCACTGTTGGCAATCAATATCCCAAGATATTTGAAATTTTCCACCACCTCCAATTTTGCCTCATTAACATATATAATATCATTCTCCATAGTAGTAGTTTTATCTGTATGCATTATCTTTGTTTTTCCTATGTTAAGATATAAGTTGTGATTTTCAGAATCTCTGGTATGTCATGATCACTGATATTTAGGGCATCATGTAACTCCCTATTTATATCGATCATCTCTGACATTTCTCATATTTTTGGCATACAGTTTAAACAAATAGGGAAACAGTACACAGCCCTGTCGGACTCTGTGCTTGATGTCAAACCAATCTGATGTCTCGCCATCTATTCTAACCACTGTTTGTTGGTCTAGATAGAGCATTTTTATGAGTTGTATTACATGTGATGGAAAGCTCATATTCTTCATGATTTCCCAAAGTTTCTGATGCTGAATATGGTCAAATGCCTTTGAATAATCCACAAAACATGAGAATAGGATTACACTAAGGGAGACTTTATTAGCAAACATTTGTCTGTCTTTTGTTTGCAAGTTCTTTTTCTTCAAACCTCACTAAGACGATATTTGTCTGGTGGTCTGGGTACCAGCGACATGGATACAACAAGGTTTAACAGGTGAGAAGACATATTTCTGCCGTCTGACGAAAGCTCCAGCAACGACCTCCTAAAGTTCTTCAAAGTTCTTTTTCTTCAAACCTCACAAAGACGATATTTGTCGACAAGGACACACACTACATACAGTGATAATTTATTTGGCAAATAAAATTCACATTAAACAAAGACATCAATTGGATCCATCGATTCCGACACTATCATTCCATCGCTACCTGGGGGATTTCCCCCCCCCCCCCCCCCCCCCCCCCGCAGCTTCTGCAGATCCATAGAGCACACTTTATTTGCATGCTTCGAGTTTCTCAGTTCTATATTTTTGTTCCTAATGTTCAATAATTTTTTTTTATTAATTAAACATTTAAAAAAATTGCAGGCTGGAAGATGGACCCGTCTCCCGCGCGACAGGCGGAGATACTAACCACTACACTACCGAGGACACGATAATATTTCCACAAACATTAATAATGTAGTCAAACCTAGGTCACGTGACCAGCCATTTGCGAATAATGTCCGTACATTATTAGCAAATGTTTGCTTATAATCACTTCGTTACACTAAATTGTCTGCACTTCTCTATTATAAACCACATGAGTATGTGATCTCTTGTTCCTCTTCGTTGTCTAAATCCAGCTCGAACCACATTAATTTCTTCTTCCATTTTCTTTCGAGGTCTTCCCATTATGATTTTTAGAATTTTACTTGCATGTATGATCAAGGCAACAGTTCTATAGTTGGTGCATAATTTCAGGTTGACCTTTTTTGGTATTGGAATGAAGATAGTATAGTTTTCTTCCAATCTTTTGGCCATATACCATATCTTTTTA
This sequence comes from Cepaea nemoralis, assembly GCA_014155875.1. Classification (NCBI taxonomy): domain Eukaryota; kingdom Metazoa; phylum Mollusca; class Gastropoda; order Stylommatophora; family Helicidae; genus Cepaea; species Cepaea nemoralis. The sequence goes on along the minus strand of JACEFZ010010361.1, from coordinate 43,225 downwards.
CATAATGTGTGATAGATTTGTATGCTTTCTTCTCCTCCCGCTTTAATTAGGTCAGCTGGTATCTCATCACATTCAGGTGATTTACCATTTGTCAGGTTCTTTATTACCCATGCAATTTCTTCTAATGAGAGTTCAGGTTCTGTCTCTGCTGTCATTGGTTCACGTATCTCATTTATATCTTCAGTCATTCATATTATATATTCCACTACAGTATTCCTGCCATCTTTCTAGATTCTGTTAAGGTATTTCCCAACTTGTCACAGATAACATTCAATTGAGGTTGAGCATTTCTTGTCAATAATTTCATTTCTTTGAACATTTTGTAATCTCTTCCATTCTTATGATACTGCTCTATTCTGGTACAGCAATCTTGTATCGAAGTGATTATAAGCAAACATTTGCTAATAAAGTATGGACATTTTTTGCAAATTGCTGGTCACGTGACATATTCGCAAACGGATGGTCACGTGACATATTCGCAAATGGATGGTCATGTGACCTACGTTTGACTACATTATTAATGTTTGTGGCAATATCATTGTGTCCTGGGTAGTGTAATGGTTAGTATCTCCACCAGTCATGCGGGAGACTGGGGTTCGACTCCCCACCACAATTTTTTTGTTTGTTTAATTGAGTTCAAATACCCTTATCGGTGAGTTCAAATACCCTTGTCGATGGACAACCAAAAAATTGCAAATCCTGTCATTATCTTCCTCCCCCACCTTCCTCTCTCCAGTTGTATGGAAGATGGAGAAATAGACACAAAGCATAGGCGAACAAAGGGAAATTCAAAAGAACGACATCTATCAAATAAGCAAAGTATATTACTGAAAAGAAGGCGAACAAGAAATAGATGACAGGTGTAATCTTAGAGTTGATGGACAATATAAAACAAAATAAAAACGACAAATAATATTCTTCCCCTTCTTTTCATCTTCCAGTGGAGCCTAGATTCTCTACTAAATCATGTCAACCTCTTTGCAGGTAGAGTTTTCAGTTTAACACTGGGTGAGGCATCAGTCTTACGGCACCCTACCTTAGACGCCTCCTACATCAAGCTGGTAGATTATAGTGTAACTATTTATAGGTGCCAGTAACACACAGCCAGTCTCCCTGGCAAAGGATTTAAGGACGTTGATCATAATCCCGTATACTCACGCCCAAAACACAGCTGAGGGAGATTCTGTTGCGGATGGCGTCGCTCTGGTTACTTACGGAGATAATTTTTGAAATAAAATTTCAAATAAAAATAAAATAAAAATTTAAACAATTACTGAATAAAAAGAATTTGCAAACAAAACACAGACAAGAAGGGAGAATAATAGTCTTCTTAAGCCAATCGACGGCGGTAGTAAACGTCACATGACCAGCTGTTTGCGAGTAATGTCCGTACATTATTAGCAAATGTTTGTTAATAAAGTCTCCCATCTTATTTATAATGGTATTTGTCCTTTCTTGTGTTCTTACTTCTCGAGTTAAAGAATTATACTTCACCCTGCTGTTATCGGATTCGCATCCTTTCTGTTTCAGTTCCCTTCGTTGTTTTATTAATTCTAATGTGCATGGTGTAATCCATGGCTTATGTTGCTTATTCTTGGTCGGAATTAAATCCTTGGCTGCTGGTATCAAAATATCTATAGTCTGTACTACCAATTCATCAGGTGTCAATTCCTTCCTGTATAGCCATCTCAAGTCCCCAAAACTCTTCTTCACTTCTACGTTTTGTGCATCTGGTAATTTTGTGAGATCAAAATGAAGTGGCCTTGGTCCTCAGGTAAGCTTTTTGAGTTTTACTTTCACATCTGCTCTGCTTCTAATAATATCAGTCTCCGTGGCGAAGTGGTCAAGCTGCTGACTAGGGCTCCAAAGGTTGTGGGTTTTATTCCGAGCCATGTACTTCGGTTCATGAGTGCAGCTTTTCTTAGACTCCTAAAGGTCGTCGCTGGAGCTATGGAGTTCGTGCTTTGTGCGCTTTCCACACTGTGGAAAGAGACGGAGCCATATGGGATAAAACCAGGTGCAATGAAGTCGACCTTGTCGACTTTTAAGTGAATTTTTATCTGCTTCTAATAACTGATGATCGGTATCACAGTCTGCACTTCATAAGGTTTTTGCTGGTGATATCCATCTTCTTTGTATTAAAATATAATATAATCTAGCTGGTCTTTGGTAGTACTAGTAGTAGTAGTACTGTCCGGGGACTTCCACACGAAGAATCTTCTTAATCTTAGTTCTTGAGTGTTCTTTAAAAAGTGTCTTGTTTATCGTTAGTTAACTCATTTTGTGCAAAATTCAATTAATTTGTCACCTGCATCATATCTATTTCCCAATCCAAAATTACATAGGCATAGTCTTATATTATAGAAACTTACCTCAATATGTAACTGTGTGTAAACAAACGCAGCAATTCTTAAACAGCAACGAATAATTTTTGTTGTTGTCGTTAGAGCGCTCGTGATTTCCTCTATCCTCGTAGCACGTGTAGCGAAACTAGAATGCATAGCTCACAATACTGGCCTTTTTATAGCCTGTCGAAATTGCCCGGTTTTCGGAAATTAAACAAAACTAGTGACCACAATAGGAATTTGACCAAATCCTGGACGCGAGCAAACTGGTTGACAGAACACGTGATCTCTACTGTGAATTCCCGATCGTGACATTGGATCAAAATTAAACTCAAAAGAGATTAAGAAGGCGTATTTTGCTATGATCTAAACAGTCTGAATCATTTCGTTTAATTGGTACAGCTATAAAGATGGATTTTAATAGGGCACTAGGAATGTACCCACAGTTATACTTATGGATGTCGTTTTCAAATTTTGTCAATATTTTGATTCTAAAACCTCATCATCATCATCATCAAGTGCCATGTCAGCTGGCGTAGGCGTTCATGGCTCTCCAAAGTTCTCTATCTTTGGTGTTCTGGATGATATTCCTCCTTGCCACCGTCTCAATCCATCCAGCCAGTATCATTTCTCTTGGCCTGCCTCTGCCTCTCTTCCCCTCGATCTTAACAATTATCACGATGTTCTCCGGTGCCTCTCTTCTTATCACATGACCGAAGAAAGCTGTTTGGCTCTTTCTTATTGTTGTATATAAATATAATGTTCTAGTTTTATTGGCCTGTTTCAGCTGGCAGTCCAAGGAATTTGCAACATTCATCTCAGGAACCACATTTCAGTTGCTTCTAATTTCTTCTTAATGTGTTCATTTACATTCCAAGAATCACTGCCATATAGCAAAACTGGTTCTAGATAGCATTTCAGCACTCTCTTTCATTCAGCGATAGTGACTTATATTGCATAAGATACTCTTCATTTTCTAAAATACAGCTTTTGCTTGCGCTGTTCTGCTCTTAATCTCGGTTGTACATCTTCCAACTGATGTTATAAATGCCAGTAGGTATTGAAAAAACAAAGAGGCACTGGAGAACATCGTGACATATGTATTAAGAGATTTCTGTTGTACGTCTATTTGGTTATCCATCACAGCCCTGGTCCAGACGATGACAGTTAACCCTAGAACTACCATGATTTTGTAGTAAAACACTGGTTATCAATGGGGTCCAGATTCCCCCACCACTTAATATAGTTAAAACTAAACAGTTTTTGAGTTGAATCAAAAACAGTCGGCGTTTATGTGACTTGTGATTATTTCATTCAGGATTGAGGCGCATCCACAGAACAAATACATTCATAGAAGAAACATCTAACATGTTGTAGAAAATGACTACATTCCATCTGTTTTGTCTTCCATTTGACTGAATAACTGCGCAACATTTTATTGGCTGTGTACACTCCACCCTTGTGTGATTGTAGTTAACGCCTGGAAATTGCAGTAAATCTATTTCGTTGCAATGCCTTTTAAAATATAGCATGTCCATGTTCTTTACTCTAAAGTTGACCAATAGCATCGATTTTTTTATTTATACACCCCAGAAAAGAAAAAAAGAAAAAAAAATGCTGCAGTTCATTTATCTCGTTTTCCATGAAGATGTATTTAGACTGCCACACTTCATACCACAGGTATGTCGGTTACAAAAGCGTCCCAGAGGCATGAAATGGAATATTGCTTGGATAGCACATCCATTACGTGGAAAGCCCGAATCAAAAGCTCACTGTGTGGGCTTCGTAAATGGTGGAAAAGGTGTCCTAGTGACACGAAATGGAATATTGCTTGGATAGCAAATCCATTACGTGAAAAGTCCGAATCGAAAGCTCACTGTGTGGGCTTCATAAAAGGTGGAAAAAGTGTCCTAGTGGCAAGAAATGGAATATTGCTTGGATAGCAAATCCATTATGTGGAAAGTCTGAATCGAAAGCTCACTGTGTGGATGTCATCTGCACACTGCATTCTTCTGGTTTCCGGAGGAACAGCCTATGGTGAACGGAAGGCCCAATATACGGAAGTGAGGCTAAGCAGCCATGTGCAAGACGTGACGATTCCTTGGGTGATCCCAGTACCAGAGCGCTGTGTGATGGCTCTGCAAGTATGGAAGCCTCCTTGGATGGCGGGAAATGCCCATGGTCTGCCCCTGCCTTCCCTTGAGGGTTGACCAGGATGTCTTTGGCTGTTCTATATGGGCCAGCTAGGATGGGGGATAACACCACAACAGTGAGATTCAAACGTCCTAAGAAACCCCCGGGAAGGTTAACCCGGTCAACAAATGCCCGCAGAAGTCGGATGTGTCGGCCTAACGGCGCAAGAACGCAGCTCTGCTGTAAACAGGCACAACGCAGTCACATCCGAAAATAAAAATCCGGATGAACGCAGAAGAAGAAGAAGAGTATGTCATCTGTCACACTTTTCTCATAAATAATTCAAACGTTGAAACTATTGAGTCAATGTTTCTTTTTGCATGTTGAGTTGGGCCATGATTTTGGCTGAAAACGTTTGTTGGCAAGATCATTAAAAATACTGCTGTCTTCTTTCATAAATATGTTTTGCCCCCTGCTGTAGCGTGATTTTCGACAATAGAGAGAAACCTCACTTATAAAGTTGAAGACATGTAGACTGACCCTTGGGAAAGTCCATCCACTGAAGGAAGAGAAGACAGATCATCTCAGAAGTACAAATACTGGTCCCAGAAGAGTCTACCCTCCTATCAGTGGCATATGAAAGCAGAAGGTAAAGCTTGCAGCTGTTCAACAGGCCGAAGACAGCAGGCTTAGTTATCTGTGCTACTAGCTCCTATGGTAAAGTTAAACCCCCTTGAGCTCTCTCACTTAACAAACAAGAGAGACACAAATAGTACACACAACTTTCGTCCTTACTCACTATACTGATAGTCTATTTGCTATAAATTGTAAAAATGTAACAAGCATAAATAGTTTATATATTTTAGTAATATTCTATGAATCAGATGTTGCTGTTTATTACAGATTAGAAGAGTTTCTCCCTGAGAAAGGAAGAAACATGGTTAGAAGATAATAAAAGAAGATAATGTGTCAAAAACAAATGAGCGTGCAAAGCTTGAGTGGTTCCTATGTGATAACAAATTGTCTTAAGCCGGCAGCGGGTGTTAGGTCTGGGACAGCGGCACTATACTCATCTATATTTATAAAACAACTAGCTGACCCTGCCCGGCTTCGCCCAGTCACTGGTGGGGAGCATCTCATTTAATTCATATAAGTAGTCATATAAGTCCTCGTTCCCGTTACCGACTGTCTGTCTGTCTGTCTGTCTGTCTGTCTGTCTGTCTGTCTGACCCGGCCCGGCATTGCCCAGCTCCTAGTGTGGAGCATCTCATTTAATTCATATAAGTAGCCATATAAGTTCCCGTTCCCGTCTATCTGTCTGTCTGTCTGTCTGTCTGTCTGTCTGTCTGTCTGTCTGTCTATCTGTCTGCCTGACCCTGTCCGGCTTCGCCCAGTCCCTGGTGGGGAGCATCTCATTTAATTCATATAAGTAGTTATATAAGTTCTCATTAAATTCATACAACAAAAAAAGTAACTTAAAAGAATGTCCTTCCACACACCATCCATTATTTTTAATGAAAACTCTTTCTAATCACCTGCATGACTACAGTAACTTCTTAATCAAATAAAGATGAGTTACAATGTTATGCATTGTGCATTATTTTTATGAAAACTTTGAAAATGCCTTAGAGATTGTATCATTATTTATTATAACTCATATGCCGGTACATAACTATGGACACAGAGTTTATAAATCTTTGAAAACGATGCCACAATATGACTATAAGTTATACAGAAAAGTTATGCCCCTTGAAATAACTTTTACGGAGTTAGGTCCCCTGAAATATATGAAATTATAATGAAAAATGAAAAATGAAATAATACTGAGTAAGCAGGCGATTTCACACTAACAAAATATCACAGTTGGCAGCTCTAGAATGAAAGGGAGGCGTGTAGAAAATTTCATCTCAATCGGATGGGCCGTTCGCGAACACATAAAGGACATAAATACAGACAGACAGACGATCCTTATTTATATATAAGAAGTGTATGTATGTAAATATGTATGTAAATATGTATGTCCTTTATTTTTTCGCTAACGGCCCATCCGATTGAGATGAAATTTTCTACACGCCTTCCTTTCATTCCAGAGCTGTCAACTGTCATGGTTTTTTTTTCTTCTTCCTCCTCCTCCCTCCTCCCCCTCCCAAAATACGTACGTAAATATATGATGATGATGATGAAAGAATCCCCGAACCAAAACGCTAGGGAAAGGGAAGAAAATGACGTGACTACACAGAATCGTCACACGGCAATCATCATCATCAAGTGCCGTGCCGGCTGGCGTAGGCGTTCATGGCTCTCCGTAGATCTCAGTCTTTGGTTTTTTGGATCAACTCTGCTGCTGATATTCCTCCATGCCACGGCAATATCAATAACAATTCATCTTTTTATGTGTAAGGAAGTTATCTACAGTCGTGTAGAAGGGAAGAACTAGACGAGTATGAATTCGGAATGGCGAACACTCTCCTCCTCTCTTCTCCTCCCTCTACCTCCTCCCTCCACCCTTCTCCTCTTCCTTCTCCCTCTCATCCCTCTCCCTCCTCCTTCTCTCCCCTCCCTCCGTCTCCTCCCCCCTCCTCCCTCATCTTCCCTCCTCCTCCCTCTCCCTCCTCATCCCTCCTCCTCCTGCCTCCCTCCTCCTCCTCCTGCCTCCTTCTCCCTCATCATCCTCCCTCCTCCTTCTCCCTCTTCCCTCTTCCCCCCTCCTCCTCCCTCCACCCTCCTCCTCCTCCTGCCTTTCCTTCCTCCTCCTCCTCCCTCCTCCTCCTCTTCCACCTCCCTTTCCTTCCTCCCCTCCTCATTCTCCCTCCTTCCTCTCCCTCCTCCCTCCTCCTCCTCCCCCCTCTGACTCCTCCCTCCTCCTCCTTCTCCTCTCCCCTCCTCCTCCTACCCTCTTCCTCTCCCCCTCCTCCCTCCTCCTCCTCCCCCTTCCTCTTCCTTCCTCCTCCTCCCTCCCCCCCCCCGCAGCTTCTGCAGATCCATAGAGCACACTTTATTTGCATGCTTCGAGTTTCTCAGTTCTATATTTTTGTTCCTAATGTTCAATAATTTTTTTTAAATTAAACATTTAAACAAAATTGCAGGCTGGAAGATGGACCCGTCTCCCGCGCGACAGGCGGAGATACTAACCACTACACTACCGAGGACACGATAATATTTCCACAAACATTAATAATGTAGTCAAAACCTAGGTCACGTGACCAGCCATTTGCGAATAATGTCCGTACATTATTAGCAAATGTTTGCTTATAATCACTTCGTTACACTAAATTGTCTGCACTTCTCTATTATAAACCACATGAGTATGTGATCTCTTGTTCCTCTTCGTTGTCTAAATCCAGCTTGAACCACATTAATTTCTTCTTCCATTTTCTTTCGAGGTCTTCCCATTATGATTTTTAGAATTTTACTTGCATGTATGATCAAGGCAACAGTTCTATAGTTGGTGCATAATTTCAGGTTGACCTTTTTTGGTATTGGAATGAAGATAGTATAGTTTTCTTCCAATCTTTTGGCCATATACCATATCTTTTTACATAATGTGTGATAGATTTGTATGCTTTCTTCTCCTCCCGCTTTAATTAGGTCAGCTGGTATCTCATCACATTCAGGTGATTTACCATTTGTCAGGTTCTTTATTACCCATGCAATTTCTTCTAATGAGAGTTCAGGTTCTGTCTCTGCTGTCATTGGTTCACGTATCTCATTTATATCTTCAGTCATTCATATTATATATTCCACTACAGTATTCCTGCCATCTTTCTAGATTCTGTTAAGGTATTTCCCAACTTGTCACAGATAACATTCAATTGAGGTTGAGCATTTCTTGTCAATAATTTCATTTCTTTGAACATTTTGTAATCTCTTCCATTCTTATGATACTGCTCTATTCTGGTACAGCAATCTTGTATCGAAGTGATTATAAGCAAACATTTGCTAATAAAGTATGGACATTTTTTGCAAATTGCTGGTCACGTGACATATTCGCAAACGGATGGTCACGTGACATATTCGCAAATGGATGGTCATGTGACCTACGTTTGACTACATTATTTATGTTTCCTGTTTGTGACAACATCATTGTATCCTCGGTAGTGTAATGGTTAGTATCTCTGCCAGTCATGCGGGAGACTGGGGTTCGACTCCCCACCACAATTTTTTTGTTTGTTTAATTGAGTTCAAATACCCTTATCGGTGAGTTCAAATACCCTTGTCGATGGACACCCAAAAAATTGCAAATCCTGTCATTATCTTCCTCCCCCACCTTCCTCTCTCCAGTTGTATGGACAGATGGAGAAATAGACACAAAGCATAGGCGAACAAAGGGAAATTCAAAAGAACGACATCTATCAAATAAGCAAAGTATATTACTGAAAAGAAGGCGAACAAGAAATAGATGACAGGTGTAATCTTAGAGTTGATGGACAATATAAAACAAAATAAAAACGACAAATAATATTCTTCCCCTTCTTTTCATCTTCCAATGGAGCCTAGATTCTCTACTAAATCATGTCAACCTCTTTGCAGGTAGAGTTTTCAGTTTAACACTGGGTGAGGCATCAGTCTTACGGCACCCTACCTTAGACGCCTCCTACATCAAGCTGGTAGATTATAGTGTAACTATTTATAGGTGCCAGTAACACACAGCCAGTCTCCCTGGCAAAGGATTTAAGGACGTTGATCATAATCCCGTATACTCACGCCCAAAAACACAGCTGAGGGAGATTCTGTTGCGGATGGCGTCGCTCTGGTTACTTACGGAGATAATTTTTGAAATAAAATTTCAAATAAAAATAAAATAAAAATTTAAACAATTACTGAATAAAAAGAATTTGCAAACAAAACACAGACAAGAAGGGAGAATAATAGTCTTCTTAAGCCAATCGACGGCGGTAGTAAACGTCACATGACCAGCTGTTTGCGAGTAATGTCCGTACATTATTAGCAAATGTTTGTTAATAAAGTCTCCCATCTTATTTATAATGGTATTTGTCCTTTCTTGTGTTCTTACTTCTCGAGTTAAAGAATTATACTTCACCCTGCTGTTATCGGATTCGCATCCTTTCTGTTTCAGTTCCCTTCGTTGTTTTATTAATTCTAATGTGCATGGTGTAATCCATGGCTTATGTTGCTTATTCTTGGTCGGAATTAAATCCTTGGCTGCTGGTATCAAAATATCTATAGTTTGTACTACCAATTCATCAGGTGTCAATTCCTTCCTGTATAGCCATCTCAAGTCCCCAAAACTCTACTTCACTTCTACGTTGTGTGCATCTGGTAATTTTGTGAGATCAAAATGAAGTGGCCTTGGTCCTCAGGTAAGCTTTTTGAGTTTTACTTTCACATCTGCTCTGCTTCTAATAATATCAGTCTCCGTGGCGAAGTGGTCAAGCTGCTGACTAGGGCTCCAAAGGTTGTGGGTTTTATTCCGAGCCATGTACTTCGGTTCATGAGTGCAGCTTTTCTTAGACTCCTAAAGGTCGTCGCTGGAGCTATGGAGTTCGTGCTTTGTGCGCTTTCCACACTGCGAAAAGAGACGGAGCCATATGGGATAAAACCAGGTGCAATGAAGTCGACCTTGTCGACTTTTAAGTGAATTTTTATCTGCTTCTAATAACTGATGATCGGTATCACAGTCTGCACTTCATAAGGTTTTTTGCTGGTGATATCCATCTTCTTTGTATTAAAATATAATATAATCTAGCTGGTCTTTGGTAGTACTAGTACTGTCCGGGGACCTCCACGCGAAGAATCTTCTTAATCTTAGTTCTTGAGTGTTCTTTAAAAAGTGTCTTGTCCATTGTTAGTTAACTCATTTTGTGCAAAATTCAATTAATTTGTCACCTGCATCATATCTATTTCCCAATCCAAAATTACATAGGCATAGTCTTATATTATAGAAACTTACCTCAATATGTAAACAAACGCAGCAATTCTTAAACACAGCAACGAATAATTTTTGTTGTTGTCGTTGTTAGAGCTCGTGATTTCCTCTATCCTCGTAGCACGTGTAGCGAAACTAGAATGCATGGCTCACAATACTGGCCTTTTTATAGCCTGTCGAAATTGCCCCGGTTTTCGGAAATTAAACAAAACTAGTGACCACAATAGGAATTTGACCAAATCCTGGACGCGAGCAAACTGGTTGACAGAACACGTGATTTCTACTGCGAATTCCCGATCGTGACATCGGATCAAAATTAAACTCAAAAGAGATTAAGAAGGCGTATTTTGCTATGATCTAAACATTCTGAATCATTTCGTTTAATTGGTACAGCTATAAAGATGGATTTTAATAGGGCACTAGGAATGTACCCACAGTTATACTTATAGATGTCGTTTTCAAATTTTGTCAATATTTTGATTCTAAAACCTCATCATCATCATCATCATCATCATCATCATCATCATCATCATCATCAAGTGCCATGTCAGCTGGCGTAGGCGTTCATGGCTCTCCAAAGTTCTCTATCTTTGGTGTTCTGGATGATATTCCTCCTTGCCACCGTCTCAATCCATCCAGCCAGCATCATTTCTCTTGGCCTGCCTCTGCCTCTCTTCCCCTCGATCTTAACAATGATCACGATGTTCTCCGGTGCCTCTCTTCTTATCACATGACCGAAGAAAGCTGTTTGGCTCTTTCTTATTGTTGTATATAAATATAATGTTCTAATTTTATTGGCCTGTTTCAGCTGGCAGTCCAAGGAATTTGCAACATTCATCTCAGGAACCACATTTCAGTTGCTTCTAATTTCTTCTTAATGTGTTCATTTACATTCCAAGAATCACTGCCATATAGCAAAACTGGTTCTAGATAGCATTTCAGCACTCTCTTTCATCCAGCGATAGTGACTTATATTGCATAAGATACTCTTCATTTTCTAAAATACAGCTTTTGCTTGCGCTGTTCTGCTCTTAATCTCGGTTGTACATCTTCCAACTGATGTTATAAATGCCAGTAGGTATTGAAAAAACAAAGAGGCACTGGAGAACATCGTGACATATGTATTAAGAGATTTCTGTTATACGTCTATTTGGTTATCCATCACAGCCCTGGTCCAGACGATGACAGTTAACCCTAGAACTACCATGATTTTGTAGTAAAACACTGGTTATCAATGGGGTCCAGATTCCCCCACCACTTAATATAGTTAAAACTAAACAGTTTTTGAGTTGAATCAAAAACAGTCGGCGTTTATGTGACTTGTGATTATTTCATTCAGGATTGAGGCGCATCCACAGAACAAATACATTCATAGAAGAAACATCTAACATGTTGTAGAAAATGACTACATTCCATCTGTTTTGTCTTCCATTTGACTGAATAACTGCGCAACATTTTATTGGCTGTGTACACTCCACCCTTGTGTGATTGTAGTTAACGCCTGGAAATTGCAGTAAATCTATTTCGTTGCAATGCCTTTTAAAATATAGCATGTCCATGTTCTTTACTCTAAAGTTGACCAATAGCTTCGTTTTTTTTATTTATACGCCCCAGAAAAGAAAAAAAAAAAACTTTAAAAAAAAACAAATGCTGCAGTTCATTTATCTCGTTTTCCATGAAGATGTATTTAGACTGCCACACTTCATACCACAGGTATGTCGGTTACAAAAGCGTCCCAGTGACACGAAATGGAATATTGCTTGGATAGCAAATCCATTACGTGAAAAGTCCGAATCGAAAGCTCACTGTGTGGGCTTCATAAAAGGTGGAAAAAGTGTCCTAGTGGCAAGAAATGGAATATTGCTTGGATAGCAAATCCATTATGTGGAAAGTCTGAATCGAAAGCTCACTGTGTGGATGTCATCTGCACACTGCATTCTTCTGGTTTCCGGAGGAACAGCCTATGGTGAACGGAAGGCCCAATATACGGAAGTGAGGCTAAGCAGCCATGTGCAAGACGTGACGATTCCTTGGGTGAGCCCAGTACCAGAGCGCTGTGTGATGGCTCTGCAAGTATGGAAGCCTCCTTGGATGGTGGGAAATGCCCATGGTCTGCCCCTGCCTTCCCTTGAGGGTTGACCAGGATGTCTTTGGCTTTTCTATATGGGCCAGCTAGGATGGGGGATAACACCACAACAGTGAGATTCAAACGTCCTAAGAAACCCCAGGGAAGGTTAACCCGGTCAACAAATGCCCGCAGAAGTCGGATGTGTCGGCCTAACGGCGCAAGAACGCAGCTCTGCTGTAAACAGGCACAACGCAGTCACATCCGAAAATAAAAATCCGGATGAACGCAGAAGAAGAAGAAGAGTATGTCATCTGTCACACTTTTCTCATAAATAATTCAAACGTTGAAACTATTGAGTCAATGTTTCTTTTGGCATGTTGAGTTGGGCCATGATTTTGGCTGAAAACGTTTGTTGGCAAGATCATTAAAAGTACTGCTGTCTTCTTTCATAAATATGTTTTGCCCCCTGCTGTAGCGTGATTTTCGACAGTAGAGAGAAACCTCACTTATAAAGTTGAAGACAATGTAGACTGACCCTTGGGAAAGTCCATCCACTGAAGGAAGAGAAGACAGATCGGCTCAGAAGTACAAATACTGGTCCCAGAAGAGTCTACCCTCCTATCAGTGGCATATGAAAGCAGAAGGTAAAGCTTGCAGCTGTTCAACAGGCCGAAGACAGCAGGCTTAGTTATCTGTGCTACTAGCTCCTATGGTAAAGTTAAACCCCCTTGAGCTCTCTCACTTAACAAACAAGAGAGACACAAATAGTACACACAACTTTCGTCCTTACTCACTATACTGATAGTCTATTTGCTATAAATTGTAAAAATGTAACAAGCATAAATAGTTTATATATTTTAGTAATATTCTATGAATCAGATGTTGCTGTTTATTACAGATTAGAAGAGTTTCTCCCTGAGAAAGGAAGAAACATGGTTAGAAGATAATAAAAGAAGATAATGTGTCAAAAACAAATGAGCGTGCAAAGCTTGAGTGGTTCCTATGTGATAACAAATTGTCCTTAAGCCGGCAGCGGGTGTTAGGTCTGGGACAGCGGCACTATACTCATCTTGTATAAATAGTTCCAGCGATGTTCACTTGTAGCATTCCTCCAGTCTTTCCTCTGATCCCTCTCGAAGACTGCAAGGTTGACCACACTGCGATATAATATATGTCGTTGGGTGTATTTGCACTTAGCACTGTTTTGTTACAAGTTCATGTGATTGTCCCATAGACTACCGATGTAGCTTTGCTAGACTTAGTTATGATTCTGTGTAGCCGAACTAGCATAAGTACTACTTAAGATGGTACAGAGCATGAACTCCGTAGCTCCAGCAATGATCCCCCAGGGGTCTCTAAAAACAAACAGCGCTTGTGAACCAGATGATGGAATCTAAACACGAAGCCTTGATCTAGACTGGGTTGACCCCAGGACACTACCGGTAAAAGAAAGGGGTCTACCTCTGCTAGAAATGAAACCCCAGACTACTATTTTGGGTGGTGAATGCACTAACCTTTAAGCAACTACAGCTCTCTAATAGAATCCATAATATAGTATATGAGACAGCAGTGGCAGAGTAGTTAGTGTGCTTATCCGTCAAGACAGCAGTCCAGAGTTCAATCCCCAGCAGTGTCCATATTTTTTCCGATCCAGTGTGGCCTTGGGGTTGATCCATTCTCATGAAATGGGTACCTTAATATTGTCAGAATTTTGAGGGGAGGAAAGATGATGAGAAAGAGAACTAGTTACCTCATCACATTATGCAATGGTCAAGCATGTGTAAAGTTCTGACTCTTCACATCCCAGTGGCAGGTTCTGGTTCTTTCTTTATCTTTAATATAGTCGTCATCATCAAGTGCCTGGTCGACTTGCTTCTCCACATCTTGCAATGCCCAACAGCATGCATCAGTTCGTGTGATGACACTATTCTGTGCCACGAGGCTAGGCTGTCTAGAACCTTCTCTCGCTGTCTTCCCTCTCCTCACTGTCCGTAAATCTTTCTAGTAATATAGTTAACACAATAAGTTAATACATGTACATAGATATTTTAATTAGCAAGCAACCATAGTTAGTGTGTTATACCTTTTGTGTACTTCATGTGTATAGCATAAACTGTTTTAAACTTCATTTATTGGAGAGTCTAGCAATCTTAATTGTTTCATTGTATGTATGTATATATGTACAAGTATATGTTTGTATTTGTGTATTTATGTACATGTATACGTTTGTATGTATGTATTTATGTACATGTAGGTGTTTGTATGTGCGTATTTATGTACATGTATATGTTTGTATGTGTGTATCCGCATATATATATATATATATATATATATATATATATATATATATATATATATATATATATATATATATATATATATATATATATATATATATATACTCACACACACACACACATATATAACATGAATATATATATATATATATATATATATATATATATATATATATATATGTGTGTGTGTGTGTGTGTGTGTGTGTGTGTGTGTGTGTGTGTGTGTGTGTGTGTGTGTGTGTGTGTGTGCGTGCGCGCGTGCCTATCAGCCTGTCTTATAACATTGAAATCAGATTTCTTTATTTCTTGTGTGTTTACAGCATTCATGTTATAAAGTTTGCTTCTGGTCTTTTTGAAATGTAAATGTAACATTCATGATAGATAATTAGTGTGCGAAAGATGAGTGATTGGAAGGGCTGAAAATAAACGGGGTCTGTGTGCCTAATTTGTAATCCTTTGAAAATAAAGTTTGTTGTTCATTCATTCATTTAATGACGCTAATCGTTGGTACTATACGGACTGGTTGAATTGAAGATTCTCATTATTGAAGTGTCCTTTTGCATGCCAAAAGACATTGGGTATTTGGTGCTAGACCCATATTTTTATGGAACAATGGGTGATATGATAAATAAACATATATGCCTTTAGTGGTGGTTAGTGCCTAAAGGTTAGAGTAGTATATTAGGGCCTAACTAAGTCGGAAATCTGGATTGACCTTGCTGGATTGACCCCAATCCAGCTCGGTCTCGGAGCCGGGGCGGGTTGGGTAGGGTTGGGTAGGGTTGATATCTAACCCATATGTAAGGGCGATAATTCTAAGAATACACATATTTTCTAAGAGCAGATAACTAAGTTTGTATATAATATTTTAAGTAATTTGTAAAAAATAAAAATAAATAAACAGAAACCAAGGGCGCGCGGGGCGATCGCCGGGGCGGGCGCGGCGGATCGGTCGCGATTGATTTTGATCTCTACTTAGTTTGTTAAAGTTTGACTTAGCTGCTGTTGTCCAAGTTGCGATGCCTCACCCGTTCAGTATATAACTTCTTGAGAACTTTATCATCTGCTCCCCACATTGTATCAGGAAGCTTTTTCATTATTGCCGTTCTTTTGCCTTGCTCTTGTTCGATTTTACTCAATCTGTGTCTTCCATGTCAGGCGACGATCAATGGTAACTTCTAGTTAGTTTGGATTTTCTTCATGGCGCAATACGTTTCCATTCAATAACGGCTTAGGGTGCTGAGTTTATTTTTTTCTTTTTTTTTTCAGATGGAGAGCACTGTGCATGATGTTTTCTCCTCACGTATCTTCACTAGTCATGATTTTTACCAGTCCTCTAGCGATAATAAGGATTGCTGTATTATGTTGTTAGCTGTACTAATATATTCTTCAGATGTCCATATGGCTGGGTCATCTGCAAAGGATGATGTGTGAACTCTGGCAGGAAATTTGTCTGTGATGTCATTTATATGTGCTAGGAATAATGTTGGTGAAAGAACTCCTCCTTGGGGGGATACCTTGCTCCAACAGCATCTTTTTGCTGGTTTGTCCTTTTACTTTTGTCCTGGCAGTTCTGTTCTCAAGGTAGTGGCTGATCCATTTGTGCCTAGATGCAAATATGAGGAAGGGGATCAAAGCACTTGTGATTGAGGGACTCATCAGTGACGCCACTGCAAAAACCCTCACACCACGTGGCTCCCAAACTACTCAAATGTACAGTCTACCCAAATTTCACAAGCCCGGAATCCCACTAAGACCGACCCTGTCCATGGTTAACTCCGCACAACACCGGACGGGGAGATAGCTAGCTGAAATTTTTAAGCCAGTACGACAGTCCTTATATCCAAAACTACTCAGAGATACATTCAAAGTGATGGAATTATTGGATACTATGGACATGAATAGTAAACATATGGCATCCATGAATGCAGCCTCCTTATTCACCAACGTTTCATAAGATAAGACAGTGAGTACAATAAGTGAACGCATTAAAGACAAACAACTAAGACTAGGCATACCAACATCTTTTCTGAATAGGCTATTATTACTATGTACCGCAAACATAAAACAAAATTCTCGGGAGTCCTCATGGTCCTATTCTAGGTGGACATTTCCATGCCTACATTTAAAAGAAAAGAGATCCTCAGACATTATAAACTTGGGCTTCTAACGTCGTTATGTGAACGATATATTAATTATCATCACAGACGAGCTACAAGCAGCATAGTTCCAGGCCACAATGAACGTGACGCATACAAACAACTCTCTGTCTATGGAACACGAACACAACAACGCGTTGCTGTTCCTGGATATTCTAATGAGACGTTGAGCAGGCGGAACAATTCAAGGATCGGTGTATCGTAACGAAACTTGGACTGGCCAATATTACATTTTCTGAGCTTCGCAACCGGGCTTAGTACGGACCCTGTTTGGCCGTGCTAGGAAGATATGCACCCAGGACACGCCGATAGAGGTATTTGAAACTCTGAAGAATGTCTTAAACCTGAATGGGTACTCCACGAGATTTATAAAGTGCCACTGCCAACAGCAGAAACCAAAACCAAACGAAACTACAGTCCCTAAACTCAAGATATTTATCCACTTAACCTTTCGATGGGGTGGCGTAATGCAACGTCTACAGGACCGGATCATCACAACAGTCGGCCGAACATTCTGTGCTGCAACTCCAGTTATTAGGTACAGAGCCACACCTATTGCCAACCCAGCAGTTAAAAAAAAAATCTGCCACTCTATATTCCAAATCCAATTGGATTTACCAATTCACATGCAGGTTGCAGTCTACCTACATCGGCAGGACAGAGCGGCAGTTAAACGACGGGGTGGGTGAACACACAGCTAATTGGATTAACAAGACACTACACACAGGCGATGGGAGCCTAGCAATGTTGACATACCACAAACTACACACAGGCGATGGGAACCTAGCAAGGCCGATACTTCTTCTTCTTCTTTCGTTCGCTTGAAATATGTCTATAACTGAAGTGCTGTCTCTTGTATGAATTGAACTGTCTTTTTCAGTTCACACAGCGGTCCATATAGTTTATCTTCCACTGTCGTCTCTCTAGGCCAGAAGGTTTGCCTAGATATGTTATATTTTGGGCAGTCTTGGAGTATGTGCTCTGCTGTCTGCGACGCCAATCCACATGTACACATGGCTGTTTCACCAAACTTGAATTTTGTATACATGTGGTTGCGTAATCTATTGTGCCCTGTTCTGAGGCGCAGAATAATGACTTGTTCTGGTCTATCCATAACGTGGTAGTCATCTTGAGCAGGTTTTGGTGGCTTTCTGACTGATTTGATCATTCTTTTCTTTTGGTGGTATGTTACAGGCACATCAGGCTGTTCTTCTTTGGCTCCTTCCTTAGCCAATTGATCAGCTCTGTCGTTCCCGAGTATTCCACAGTGGGATGGTATCCACTGTATGGTGACCTTATGCTGACTGCTAAGTTCAGAAAGTAGTGTCCTTAGTACTGGCAATTTCCCAGACAGGAGCGCCTCGAGTACTGATTTTGCATCTGTCAATAGCACCACAGGTTGTGTACCATTGCTGGTATTTAGTAATTTCTCTGTTGCTATCTTGATTGCCTCAATTTCAGCATCGTAGTTATGGCAGTACTTTCCTGTCGGTACTCTAGCTGTGTCCCTGGTATTATTTGGGTATTCTATGTACACTCCCGCTCCTCCATTTCGAACAGCATTTTGTGCTGACCCATCTGTGTAGACTCGGATCCAGAGGTCCTGTGGGTATTCTTCATCAAGGAAGCTGAGAGTGGCTGTTCTGCGTTGCACACTGTTCTGATCTTCCTTGTCAAATATTCCTCTCACTTTTGTCTGGATTTGTAATGATAGTCTATGCTCATCTTTCCATGGAGTTCGCTCTGGAATAGTTGTTAGGGGGATACCAACTGTGGGCAGATCGGTGGTTTCTCTGCAGAGTCGTTTGGCCTGGTGGATAAAACTACTTCTTTTCAACCGCCCCATAGCTAGGTTTTCAAATCTGTTCTTCATAGGGTGGCCTGGCAAGCTGAGGAACTTTTCTGCTTGTATTAGCGTTTTCGTATCTCTGCGCTCACTCAGTGCTTGTGTCCTCCCCATCTTCTCCATTTCCACTATAGGGGTTGATCTCATCCCTCTTGTGGTGACTCTAAGTGCTTGATTTTGCACTTTGTCCAGCTCTTGTAGTGTGGTTTTTGCTGCCGAACACCATGCAGTTGACCCGTATTCCAGGTGTGGTCGTATGCTCTGTTGATAAACTTTGCTAAGTATTTTCCCACTGGCTCCCCATGTGGTTCCACTTAGCTTTCTCAGGATGGCTATTTTCCTTCTGGCTTTTGCTACTGCTTTGTTGATGTGCTTTCTCCATCTCAGCCTGCCATCAAATGTTACTCCAAGGTATGTTGGTTCTTTATCTTCTCGTAGGGGTGTTCCATTTATCTGGATGGTCCCTGCCTTTTGTTTTGGAGAGAGGGTAAATAGGGTGGTGCTGCACTTGTCAGTGTTTATGCTGACACACCATCTATTTGCCCATGCAACAAATGTATCTACAGCTCTTTGTAGTAATCTGGTGGCCACTGATGCATGTTCATTTGTGCTCCATAGAACCAGGTCATCAGCATACATTGCGGCTTTAATTCCATGCGGTAGATTAGCAACGAGATCATTGATGAAGATTAGAAAGAGTGTGGGGGACAATACTCCGCCCTGGGGAACTCCGTGACGCAGTAGTACTTTCTTGCTCTTTAGTTCGTCTATCTGTACTCGGGCTCTCCTGTTGTGCAAGTATGCTTTCACCCATTTGTACATTCTTCTATTGACTTTGCAGTTTCTCAGTTTATTCATCAGACCTTCTTTCCAGACTTTGTCAAAGGCTTTCTTCAAATCTATCCATGCCGCAAGCACCAGCTTCTTCTCTTGGAATGCATCCTCAATTTCTTGAGAGAGGTAGGTTGTCTGATCTTCCGTAGAGTAGCACTGCCTAAAGCCAGCCTGCTGTGGCACAAGGATGTTTTTACTTTCAATGTACCACTGCAGTCTGTGATTGATGATGCGCTCCAGTGTTTTGCAGAGACAGCTGGTGAGGCTAATTGGTCTGTAGCTAGAGGCAATGGAACTATCTTTCCCTGATTTTAGGAGGGGTATCATGATTGCTTCTCTCCAGGCTTGTGGAACACTGCCTAAGGTCCAACTGTTATTGAAGATCTGCAACAGCTTTGCTTTGGCCTCTGTTCCTAGGTTCCTGATCATTTCATTGGAGATACCATCAGCTCCTGGTGACTTTCTCATTTTTAGTTTTGATATGGCTAGCTCCAGTTCGCTGATTGTGATGGGTGCCTCCAGAACCTCATGTACTATTTCCTTCTGTCCTGTATGTTGCCGTTTCTCTTGAATCTCTTGTTGTTTCTCTGGACTGATTTTGATATTGTTATCTTGTGCGAATGAGTCCGCAAAATGGTCAGCTGCTTGCTTTCTTGTTAAGATGTTTCCATCTTTATGTAGTGCAATTTTTGAGTTTCTCCCTGTGCCCTCATCGTTAAGTTGTTTTATTAGCTTCCACAATTTCCTTGTGTCTCTTTCAAAGTTCAGAGACTCTGTTTTTTCCTGCCAGCTTTTCCGTCTAGCCTGCAGCTTGGCCCTTTGAAATTTGGCTTTTGCATGCTGGAATTTATTGTGGTGCTCTTGGCTGGGTGTGGCCTCTGCTTGCTTTCTACATACTTCCACATCATTATGCAACTGTTCCAGTTCACTACTCCAGTAGGGTTTATATTGTTTACGGGCTCCTCTTGGTACTGTTTCTCGCGCTGCCTGTAGTATGCATTTCCCAAACTCTTCAACTACTTTATTTATGTCTTTCTCAGTGTTCAGGTTTCTAACCAGTATGCTGGTGCGATGCTTGTACACTGCCCAGTCTGCTTTCTTGTAGTTCCACCTCGAGAGGGTGCTGCTTTCACTTACAAGCTCATTTTCTATAGTTAGAAAGACTGGTCGATGGTCACTGCCACCTAGTTGTTTCCCAACAATTCGTGTAATGTTCCACTCCAGGTCTGGTGAATGAAAAGCCAGGTCAGGTGTAGTTGTAGAGTGCCATGATCTCGAGTAGAAAGTATGTGGGTCGGAAGGCTTGTTAACCAAGATGAATCTATTCTCATCCTGCCAGTCTCTCTCCTCTCTGGTCCATGTGATCATAGCCCCAACTCTGCGAGTGGCTGTTGAAATCGCCGCACACAATCATTTTTTCTGTTAATGGTAGTGTGTCCAGTGCCTGTGGGCGGTCACTTGGACAGTAGTAATTGATCAGATGTAGGTCTGTATAGCCTGTTTTAAGTTTAAGTGTCTGATACTCAGCCCCTTCCATATAGACTTCGATTTGGGAAGCAGTGATGTTATTTTTTTACAAGGGTCAGTATCCCACCTTTTCGCCTGTCCTTTCGGTCAGATCGGTAACACTGGTAGCCTCTGATTTTGAAGGCTATATTTTCGTTGAGGTGAGTTTCTTGCAAGCAACATATGCTTACTTTTTCTTTGTCCAGGATGTTTTCTAATTCTACTTTTTTGTTGCTAACGCCCTCCGCATTCCAGTGCATTATTTTAAGTCTTAGTTTAGTATGGCCAGCTGTTCTATTCTCATGTCCCCTGGCTCCACAGGACATCTGAGAAGGACCTCCAGTAGTTGGGGTTGGACCCTTTCGAGACATAGGGCCCGGCACTGCACCTGCCTGGGGGTCCAAAGCAGGGCGAGCACCATAACGTTTAGCAGCAGTCGACATATTCCATTTTGCGTAATTGCGTGGCATCCTGATTTCTGTGGTGCGCCTCCTGGCTGGTTGCCTCCGTCTTCAGCACCTTTCCTTTGCTAGAGCAGACTGTGGTCTCACTCGAGTTTAGATGTGTACACACGCACACACGTGTCTGCACATGCATGTATATGTATACACATCTAGAGCACACTGGTTATTTTCCGGCGCCAGATACTCGCCGTCGCCCCTTCTCCTGTTAGTTAAAACAGTTCCGCCACGTGAAGGCCAGGAGTTGGACTTTTGCTGCAGAGGTTATGTATACACGAGCCATTGGGGTATTTAAGCAATGTTGGGCGCTCACCCCAACACTGCGCCCCGGCTACATACAGCAATTTGGAACCAAGGCCGATACACCATGTACGTCCCGTGTCGCCGATTGCACGGCATGTTTTTGAAACCGGTCATGTGATTTATAGAGACAGTGCGTTTCGCGTGTTGTTTAATACACGAAATAGTCGCTTGTTAAAGTTTGCAGAAACCATAATTATTAATCTAGATAGGCCAGGTTTGTGCAAACAGAAAGACTTGATAGTCAGTTTAAAATTACCGTGGTAGGCAAATGACATTACTGTGCGAATATGTGTATATTTAAGATTTAAGGATTTATCTAATTTTTTTAACTTTATGTTGTGTGAGTTCGCATATACTTGGGGCTTTGATATGACAACCTTAGACTTTTTTTTTTTTGGTGGTCAATATATTCTGAAAAAGTAAAGAACAAATGTATCATTATTTTTCTCAATGTAGTCACCACTGCGTTCAATGCAAGTCTTCCAGCGCCGATAGAGTGCTTGTATTCCTGTAGATTAATCGACTCTGTTGTCACTGTTCAGTGTGCCTGAACCAGTCTAGAACAGTCTATCAAAGATGTCACGCTGTTTTGAAACTTCCTACTTCACTCATAATCTTGCTGGAATGACAGGCATGCATCACCATACTGGACCCTCCTTCACTGATTTGTTGTTGTTGTTGTTGTTGTTTGTTTGTTTTGTTTGTTTGTTTGTTTGTTTGTTTTAACAACTCATTACAGAACGCTGCTCCACTTTGGTGCGTGTCAAAAGTGGAGTGGCCATCTTTAAACTCGTCAGTAGTGCATATCCCTGACCGGATCCGGAAACAGTCCCGGATCACGCGTGTGAAGCGGGTGTGTAACCACGCAGCACACACTGGACACACCAAATGATCACAACAGAACATCACAACGCTACCCATCACAACGCTACCCATGTTCTGTTGTGATCATTTGGTGTGTCCAGTGTGTGCTGCGTGGTTACACACCCGCTTCACACGCGTGATCCGGGACTGTTTCCGGATCCGGTCAGGGATATGCACTACTGACGAGCTCAAATGAGGGCGAAACTCGAGTATAGTGCTTCCATATTGACGTGGATAGGCCTTAGGTTCATACCAGAATGCGATCGGCGTTGCCAGTAGTGGGTTGTGCTCAATATTTAAATTTCAAATCCCGAAACAACCACATAATCAATTGATTATTGCTCACTGGATTTAGGAGGCCTGGTGTTCCTTGCCAGTGAGAAGTCCTGATCGTTCGGGTCCCATCGATTGACGGACGTCGGTCGCGGCGATTGGGCAATCTTGAGCATAGCCTACGATGGGTAGCGTTGTGATGTTCTGTTGTGATCATTTGGTGTGTCCAGTGTGTGCTGCGTGGTTACACACCCGCTTCACACGCGTGATCCGGGACTGTTTCCGGATCCGGTCAGGGATATGCACTACTGACGAGCTCAAATGAGGGCGAAACTCGAGTATAGTGCTTCCATATTGACGTGGATAGGCCTTAGGTTCATACCAGAATGCGATCGGCGTTGCCAGTAGTGGGTTGTGCTCAATATTTAAATTTCAAATCCCGAAACAACCACATAATCATCTTTAAACTGTCCACATTACGTAAACGTGTTCGTCTGAACGGTGATGTCACATGATGAACACTCTTGGCAACCTTAACAACAATATTGACAGTTTACAAGACAATGGCATGTTTATTTTAATTTCTATCACACTTTTGAGATTTTCATTTGTAGCACCCTCGTAATATAATTAAATAAATGACCGTTTAACGCTCCATAAGGCACATACATGGTGTATATGGTGCAAAACCCATATCTTTACAGACCAATCGACGCTCGCTGGGTGATGTGGTCAGGGTCACGCTGGCGGCCTTTACCTTCCCAGACAATTCCTGGTGCCCATTTTAGGTTGGATCGAGTTGGTAGCCCAGATCAGTTTTAAATAGTGCAGACGCCCTTTAAAACTAAAAAAAAATAATATTGGCCTTTCAAGAATAGGCCGGTAAAGTTTTTTATTTTATATGTTATTATTTACTTATAATTGTTTGATAAGAAAGTTAGTTGCGTATCCTTGTACGCAACATTGCCATCAAGCCCAGCATTTATTGGCTGTTTGCGGTTTACTAGGTAATTGTTACATTCATTAATTTGCCATTGTTTTCCAAACGGTCGACACTCTTACCATCAAAATTAACGCAAAGAGATCTTCCTGCGGCTTATTTCTAACCCTCGACCTGGCATGTCAGAGAATTGTGAAACTGGGTTTACTAACCCATAATCCCCAGACGCCTGATGTCTTAGCATGAGCAGCACAATATTGAGTCGAGGTCTTCAAGGGAAATAATTTCACGATACTTTTATTACTTTATTATTTCCCTTCTATTAAAATGTTTTGCTTTTTGCAAGTCAAATGAGTTCATGTGACAACTACCTATATTTTGCTGGTAGTCAAGTAGCTATTGTGTTTTCCTTATTGTTTACGGAACCAACACGAGAAAAATCCATATGACGTCATTTGAAGAGACAATTAATTGGCAAGTTTAAACACCGAAGTCACATAGAATAGGTTGCACGACCTATTGTCTGGCATATTTTGTTGTATCTCGTCAGTTGCATACTGCGGAGTTATATGGCACATGAAGTTAATGAATTAAGTATACTTTGGCTGAAATACTTAAAACACGTAGTTTGGTTCCAATGTGGAACATTTGTTATTCTCATTTTAATCGCAAATTTAAAAATAAAATCTGTCTGCCTGCACAAAATTGGTTGGAACCACCTAATTGCTAAAATAATACAGGAACCTATAGCATAAAGTGGGGACATATAACTAAGATAAATCTAAACCATGAAACTACAGCATAAAATTGAAACATCAAATTGTAACATAGTACTGAAACAAAATACTAAATTATGAAAATTTAGCAACAGCAATATATAAAGCTGAAACATACGACTAAAGCATAACTCTAAAACATACAAATGAAACACAGATGAAACACAAATGAAATATAAAACTAAATCATAAAACTATACCATGAAATTGAAACATAAACTAAAACCATGACATAGAGTTAAAACATGCAACTATAACATATAATCAGAATATACAAATCAAACATTCAACGCGAGCAAACAACTTTGTACAAGTGTATATCCTTTGGATGACGTTGCAATCAACACTCTTATCTCTTGGGCCACGTCGAAAACATAAAACAACTATAACATACAACTAAAACATACAACTTAAACATACAACTAAAACATTAAACTAAACCATTCAGCTAAATCATTCAGCTAAACCATTCAGCTGAAACATACTACTAAAACTTGCAATCCAAACACAACTAAAACAAAGCTAACATATACAACTAAAACATAAAACTGAAACATAAAACATACTCGTAATTAAAACGTAAAACTAAAACTTAAACAATAAAATATAAAACTCACAGACTGACACCCAAAAGATTATTTATATCTGGACTGCATCAAAATGTTTTAGTAATAAAGTGTGTTGCGTGTCCTTATAGGACATCAATCAATCCCAGCATTTATCGAAAGTTTGTGATTTACTAGACAATGTTAGTTCAGTAGATTACCATTACTTTCTGAACTGTCTTAGGCTCATACCATCGAAATCAACGCAAAGCATCAGCTTTCAAATCACTCGCAGCAGATTTCGAACCTTCCTCTCGCTATGTCGAGGAATGATTGAAACTACACGTCTCATTATCCCCTAAGACACAGCACAGGTTTATTAGTAATAGAGACGAACATGACAGCTGTAGGTTCATCAGAGTAATCAGATAAATAACTGATTGACTGGCACCTTGCCGTCTTGAGGGCGTATAACTCTCCATAAACCAAAGTATATATATATATAGAGGCCTGTCTAATTTACACAAAAAAATATATATATATATATATAGAGAGAGAGAGGCCTGTCTAATTTACACCAGAGGAAAGGTAACACCGATACATCTGGAATAAGACAAGCTGCAGAAGCTGCGGGATCAGCAAAGCAATACTCAAATTATTCCACCTGTCGAAGTTTCCATCCTAGACCAGTTGCCGAACAAGGCTTACGGCCTGGTCTGCCCTGCCATGACATTTAATCTTTAGGCTGCATTTCTTCGCATTAAGTTAAGGTTTATACCCTCCCTGCTGCACTCCAATCAGATAAATACAGCTCATTTTATTGTCAACTAAACGATCCAATTCCAGTGGTCAAACCCCTATCAACACGGATGTTCCTTCTTCATTGGCCTGGCTCCCAGGTCGACCCAGCGTAAATGGTACCAGAACATTGACTGGGAAATAAAGGCGAGCGGTGAGATAGTGACTACATAAGACAGTGTATGCCGATTGGACTATAAACATATGAAGCCAGCACCATATACCCAATACTCATTTTTGTTTACTCCTCTTTGTTTACTCCTCTTTGGCACCCATCCTACCCAAATGTCTTTTCCCCACCTCTTGATTCCCTGGAATTTGTTTGGTTCTCTCCATAGCACCACTTTGGCACCCATCCTACCCCAATGTCTTTTCCCCACCTCTTGATTCCCTGGAATGTGTTTGGTTCTCTCCATGAGCACTACTTTGTCACCCATCCCGCCCCAGAGCCATTATTTTGCGTCAACAACTGCCTGGGACAGAAAGAGTTACATCAAGTTTCAATAAAACGACTGATAAACAAGCCAGCGTACTTTAACATCTTCCCATCCTGGATTTAACCTTAACCCTCAACTTGGTTGACATCCTTGTCAATATCACGTGACTATCAGTTGAAAATGTCAGTTCCCATTCATGGATGGTAGTTCACTTTCACACTGTTTTTTTTTTCACTGTTTACACAGCCACTCGAGCCAGGTATAAACATCAGGGGCGTTTACTAAGGGGTGCCATCCGCTGTTCGATTCAACTGAGCTTAATTAGTCCCAGGAAATTCTATTTCAAGAATAATAATACTCTAGGTAGAAGCCGCCGTGCGGACTCGTTAGCGAAGTTGAAAGCGAACTGCGCTGACAATGTCGTGGGCCCGGCCGGGCGTGAATTAGAAGCCTGGGCTCGTCGCCTACGAAACTGAGGGAAAGATTGGCCACTCCGTGCATTCAGGCCTACAATATGTCATGACGCTATCATATCCGTGCATTCAGGCCTACAATATGTCATGACGCTATCATATCCGTGCATTCAGGCCTACAATATGTCATGACGCTATCATATCCGTGGATTCAGGCCTACAATATGTCATGACGCTATCATATCCGTGCATTCAGGCCTACAATATGTCATGACGCTATCATATCCGTGCATTCAGGCCTACAATATGTCATGACGCTATCATATCCGTGCATTCAGACCTACAATATGTCATGACGCTATCATATCCGTGCATTCAGGCCTACAATATGTCATGACGCTATCATATCCGTGCATTCAGGCCTACAATATGTCATGACGCTATCATATCCGTGCATTCAGGCCTACAATATGTCATGACGCTATCATATCCGTGCATTCAGGTCTACAATATGTCATTACGCTATCATATCACAAACCCATAGTAAGAAATTCCTAGGACCGTATTTTTGTAGCATCCCCAGCAGTGGCAGTAATATATTTTCTTCCTATAGAAAGGAATCAGGGGTCGAGACAGCCTCAAACGATGGGTTCAGGATAATATTTTCATGTAATGAAACTGACTCGGGAGGAAAGGCGGAGAGGGATGGAACCACCCCAGCCAAATGTAACTGTTAGAAAGTCTACTCACAGACGAATGTTTATAGCGTGTGTGGTTCTGATATACACACATCAGAATCCTCGTCGGATTTCGTGCACTGTGAGGAGTTTTATTTGTATGATCCTAGGAGAAGACTGGAGCACCTATGGAGTTAACCGTGTGCAAAGAAAGTAATCCTGTAGAAAACTTTTAAAAAAAAAAAAAAATTAAAAAGCACACGTGTTCAAAAGTTCCCCCTAACTTGTCCTCTACACTGTGAATTGTTGTTTACTTTTAGTGTTATTGTTGCGCTCGCTCGCTTTGAACTCAAATATCATCCATACACACTAACGTCTAGTAGATCTGGACTGAATTTTGCGTGTGGATTAGCTTTCTCTATTAACAGTGTCCCTCGCCTATCAGGCGAACCCACTCCGACTTCAAAGGTAATTTACGTCCCCAAGACAAGGACGAGAGGCAAAAATGTTAGTCCAACTATCCGGTTTAGGGGTTGAACCTTTTACACTGACCGTCTTTACTTAAGACATTTCTTGGAACCAATTTTAGGATGTGTCGACCTGAAACTCGGCGTCAATAAAATATTTAAAAAATCAGCTCCAATGCGGATTCTAACAACCTCTTATGGCTCTCATTATTTAATTGTTATCGTCGAACTAACTGATGAGAGTGGCGCCTCTAGATGTGACATTCTGTTTTATTTGAATGGGCGCGTCTGGTTGCCCTGATTTCTGACAGGTGTTGTTTCAGATGTACGTACACATGCATTCGAGATATTCCCGATTGGGTAATGATAGATTGGCTGTCGTGGATTTGCGGGGATGGGTGGGTGGTTTATTGTCACCTGATAAAACTCACGTAGTAAACAGCACATCGATTCTGACATCAGGACAGCTGTCAGTGTGTATGTATGGAGGGGAAGTGAACTGATCACTAATATAGATTAAAATATGAGCACGTTACATCTGTGCAACTATATCTATATTTCTAAGACTGTAGCTACATCTCTACGACAGTATCTACTGTGACACACACAACCGGATGTCTAGGCTGGGTCGACATCGGAGCACATGTAATGTAAAAACCAAATTCAAATCGAGCCATCTCAACCACACACCCCCAACTAACCCTCTTCTCCAAACCTGCATCCCACTCAAATCATCCCGAACCTCACTCGAGCGACCCCAACCCCGTACCTCGCTCGAGCCATCCCAACCCTTTACCTGGCTCGAGCCATCCCAACCCCACTCCTCATCCACACCCCGCTTAAGCCATCCCAACCCCACTCCCCCCCCCACATGCACCCCACTCGAGTCATTCCAACACCACTCGAGCCATCCCAACTCCACTCCTCATCCACATTTCACTCGAGCTATAACGACCCCACGCCTCATCCACATCTCACTCGAGTCATTCCAACCCAACTTCCCCACACGCACCCCACTCGAGCCATTCCAACCCCACTTCCCCACATGCACCCCACTCGAGCCATTCCAACCCCACTTCCCCACATGCACCCCACTCGAGCCATTCCAACCCCACTTCCCCACATGCACCCCACTCGAGCCATTCCAACCCCACTTCCCCACATGCACCCCACTCGAGCCATTCCAACCCGACTTCCCCACATGCACCCCACTCGAGCCATCCCAACCCCACTTCCCCACATACACCAAACTGGGCCCATGAACCAAGAAACAAAGAACACTAATGACATGGCTCACATACGAGACTTCCCAACTAATCCTGACCACAGTGTCGCTTGCACGCATTCTTCGATCCAGTTTTCTGGATCAATCCATAGACTTCGATCCCCGTCTGGCCAGCATCCACAGGATCACGATGGTTCTCCGCATATATGAAGTTAAATTACCAATCTTTCATATCCTACCGATTTCCGAGCTCAGAGAAGGGTAGGGAGAGCTGCGTAATATATACCCCGTGGGTACTTCCATTTAGGTACTGAGAATATATTAAAAGGAGTAACAAACAAGATTTGTGGAGGAAAAGAGCACAAACAATGTCATATACTATTAGGAACATTCCAGTGCATAAAGAAGGCTTTCAGACAAAGATGTGTATTGTCTCTGGATTAGTTTTAAGTATACAGGGTGTATTTTTAATGACTGTGCAGTGTTTGAAAATATTGCCTGATGAAAGTTATGTATTTACCCACTGTAAAGTTCATGCAACATAACATGTAAATACAACACCTGGACTGGCAATATTTTCAAACACTGCACATTCATTAAAAATACACTGAGCATATAAAGAGATCTAACGGGTCGAGAGCCGTACACCAGCCTCACTCTGATATTAAATAATCAAAGGACCCCTGTACACGCCTTCAGGAGCACTGGACATCTGGTGCTAGACCCATATTGCTGCAGACCGATCGGCGCCCGGTGGATGATGTGGTCTGTATAACTTTACTTCCCAAAGCATTTCCTAGAACTCATTTTACGTTGGGTGCACTTGGGAACCTGGATAATTTAATACATTCGAATCCGCTCCGATTCGGATCAAACTCATGACGCCGGGCCGACAGGCGAGGCATCTATCCACTGCGCTACAGTCGCCACGATAGATGCAAGCCATATTGAGGTATCGGATGAC
This sequence comes from Cepaea nemoralis, assembly GCA_014155875.1. NCBI lineage: Eukaryota > Metazoa > Mollusca > Gastropoda > Stylommatophora > Helicidae > Cepaea > Cepaea nemoralis. The sequence continues at coordinate 13,007 of JACEFZ010010361.1, read as the reverse complement.
ATGTCAAACCATGGAACTAGGGATTGACATCTAGGTGTTGAGGTTGGGATGGTTATTGAGGTTTTCAATCCACCAATCAACCATTCATCCAACCAACCAAGCCACCAACCATCTATCCGTCCATCTAACCTGCCATCCATTCAACCAACCAACCAGCCATAATTTCAACGAGCGAACCAATCCACCAACCAACCAATTATCCAATCAGCCAACCCACAATCATCAATTCATACACCCATCAAATCTACCTACTAACCAACCATCCAATCAGCAATCCAACCAACAATACAACCAACAAACCCTCCAACAATCCAACCAATAATCCAACCAACAATCCAACCAACATCAAATATTCCAACCAACAATCCAACCAACCTTCAAATAATCCAACCAACAATCCAACCAACCAATCAACCAGCGAATTATCAAACCAACAATCCAACCAACCATCAAATCCCCCCAAAAAACCCATCCCACGAACCATGCAACCAACATCCTACCAACCTACCATCCCACGAACAATCCCACTGACCATCCAACCAACTCACCAACCATCCAACCAACGAACCCACCAAACATCTAACCAACCAACACACCCACCAACCCACCCACCCACCATCCCACCCATCCACCAACCAACCCAGTAGCCACCCAACTCACCAACACTGTTAATTTTGTCAAAAGAATCGGTGTTTTAGTCGGGTTGTGGGTGCGTGCCTTGAATAAACACTTTCGTACCAGCAACGACTAGTTTTTCTACGAGCTTTCATCAGCGGGAAGAATTAAACCAATCAGGAGATTGTGTTGACTGACTGCAGGACAATGGATCTTGTTTCATCATTTTCTAAGAATAAAACCACAAAAATAAAAATAAAAACTACCTTTTGTGAGCCCGTCAAGGACGGGGGTTAGTGCGGGTTTACTTCATTCCGTACCAATGATGCTTAAGCTCTTCAATGTGTACGTTAAGTCTTTTAATAGAAGTGTTAAGTCTCAGAGCAGCGTTTTGTTTCCCCACAACAGTATCTAAAATGGTAAAAACATATAAACACATATACACACTCACTTATACACAAAACACACATATACATACATAGAAACACACACACACACACACACACACACACACACACACACACACACACACACATACATACCACCTCTGCCTCCATACAGACACATACACACTCATACGCACATACACATACACACGCATACACAAGCAGCCCACCCACCGTCCCACCCACCATCGAACCCACCAAGTCACCAAACATCCAACCAACCTACCAAACACCCAACCAACCAAACCACCCACCAGTTAACCCACCCAACCTACCAACACTGTTTATTTTGTCAAGAGAGCTGGTGGTTTGGCCGGGTTGGGGTGCGTGCCTTGAATAAAAACGTTTTTACCAATATGGTTGGTGGGTTAATTTTGGTGTCGGTTAAGACTAAGGATAATTTTGGTGTCGGTTAAGATCGAGGATAATTTTGGTGTTGGTTAAAACTGGCGATAATTTTGGTGTTGGTAAAGACAGAGGATAGTTATGGTGATGGTTAAAATTTAGGATAATTGATCTTTTGGTGTTGTTTAAGACTTAGGATCTTTGATCTTTTAGTGTTTGTTAAGATTGAGGACAATTATTCCTTTGGTGTTGGTAAAGATTGAGGATAATTGATTCTATGGTATTGGTTAAGACTGAGGATAATTTTGGTGTCGGTTAAGACTGAGGATAATTTTGGTGGTAGTTAAGATATAAAATATTTGATCTTTAGGTGTTGATTAAGATTGATAATAATTTATCATTTGGTGTTGGTTAAGACTGAGTATAATTGATCTGTTGGTTTTGATTAAGATTGAGAATAATTGATCTTTTGATGTTGGCTAAGACTGAGGATAATTATGGTGATTGCTAAGATATAGGATAATTGATCTTTTGGTGTTGGTTACGAATCACATTCAATGCACACAGATATCTCCATAAGTGCCGCGGTCTCCCTATTCAACACCTTCTATACCCTTTCCCCACAGATACACCAGCGAGAACCCAAATATGTATATCCCGTAATCCATATACTAAAATCATTATGTTATGGGTTGGTTGTTTAAGTTTGAAATATAGCATCTTCAGCGGTCTATTCGGTCTGTTCTTTCCGATTTCAGCTGCCAAAGGATTTTACGTGGGCAACATGAGTATAGGTCTGCATTGATAATGTCACGGGCATGGTGGGAAGGGGGCTCGACGCCTGCTAAGTGAGTGACAGATTAACCACCGATTCCTCCGTGTTTTCAGACTTACAAAATATAATGGCTCTTTCAAATCACAAATACATAGCAAGAAACTGCTTTGAGACAATTTGTTTCTATCCGTTTAAACGTTAATACCGGTCTTAAAATTAAGTTGAAACTCGAAGCAACATACATTGTCTTACAGACACAGACACCTGTACAATGTCAGCTATCTCAGAAATAATTAAACAAAGGAACAGTGTATGGGTACAGTCTCAAACGAGTACGAGGTCCTGTAACTGTTGATGAACAAGGTGATTACGGAAGAATACTGGCTTAAGTTTAAAGCATTTGAAAAGAAGAAGTTATACTTTTAATAGTCCTCAGGTATAGAGAACGGGAAACTATAACGTAGATAACACGTGAAACCATTTAAAATAGAAGAAAGAAAACAATAAGAAAATCAGGTTGAACCAATAGCACTACCAGCGCTTTTAAAGTCAGTGTTCTCGAGGAGATCGACGTGGCTGAGAGGTTTAATGCGCTTAAATTGTCTCTTCGGACCGCGGTGTAGTGGGTGTGTTCCACACGTTGGTCAGTTGGACTTAAATATTGACTTCTCGTTCTTGACTTGGGGATGTAAATTACAAGTGCTACAGAAATCGGAGTAGGTTCGCCTGATGGCGAGGGACACTGGTAATAGGGACAGCTAATCCTCAGGGTTGAAGTGCTACATAGAACCTGTACTTTTGTATGGATGTGAAGCGTGGACAATGGCAGATAAGCTGAAAAACATCTGATGGCTGTGGAAATGTGGTTTCTGAGGAAAATGCAAAGAATACTATGGACAGACAGAAAAATCAATTAACAAGTGCTTAAAGAAATAAATGAAGATTGTAAACTGATTAGAGACATTAGACGTAGACAGTCAACACTTTTTTGGGCATGTTATGAGAAGAAATGACTTGGAGAACTTGGTGACAACTGGCAAGATAGAAGAGAAGAGACCAAGGGGAAGACCAAGAATTAAATATCTGGATGGCTTGGCCACGTGGCATGGTCGAGACAGAAACACGGAGCTGATCCACGACTCTGGTGATCGAGTGAGGTGGCGAAACATGACCACCCACGCTTATCGGCATGGCACATGGATGGATGGAATCCTCAGGCTAAATCAGTCCAGTGCACTCAATGGTAGTAGCAACTGCTATTCAAAGTGGCACTGTGTGCACTAAGTTTGAGTTCAGCGCGAAGAAACGGAAAGAAAGTCATATAGTAGTTGCTGTGTTACATGATCCCTGTAGTTCCTTGTCTGTTTTCTGGGCCTAAAAGCTTTAAGCCACTTTCCGCTGAAATTCCAATTTTTTAACAAAGAAAGAAGGGATCTAACCAGATACTTCCATGTAAAAAACAAAGAAATGACGAGAACAGAACATGTAGGCAGTGAACAATACAAAGGCTTGTCAAACAATAGATACACAGAACGAAAATAGTAATATAGCAAACTAGAAGAGCACAGCGGCAAGCAAGAGATGAGTCTTTCTGTGGACTATTCATTTCCAGGGCCATGAACAGAACAGAGAATGACAAATCAGAACAAATAAACTACAATGAAGACCAGCAACTAACTAACAACCCCAAATGTAATTTTATTCAAGAATGAAAAGGGTAATCTTACGCAACTTAAAATAAACGGGTTTCTTTTATGTGATCTATTATAGAACAGGTTGCTATATTCCCGTTTCCATTAAATGAGTCATGGATTAGTAGGTAATTAAGAATCGACATCAAATCACTACGACCAAACCCATAGAAGCTTCATCTCTCTCAGCAGATCCAGAAGATGTATATGCTATCGAACCAAAAACACATTGATTGTAAACACTTTGTCATCGTCTTGCTCATGTCTAGGTATCTGAGCTCGGGTTCACACAGGCAACAATAACTCCGTTCAATATGATATCGAACATTTATTGTATTTCAATATACAGTGCGTTGGCGCAGTGGGTTAACAATCCCGCGCTGTATTACATATCACAGATAGTTAACATCAAACACATAGGTATCATACAACAGTCTAGCAAACTAGCTAGCCTATGTCTATATATCTATTGATATCTATTGAGTCCCTCTAAGGCAGGCCCTGTTGTCTCTCTGAAGTCCGTCTGTCCTCTGCCGGTCCACACGTGTCCCAATCCGACACGGGTGGTAACTCTGTCCGAGTTCCTCGTGGACCCCGCAATAGGCGGGCCACATCAGTGTCCACGGGACCCTGGACTCAATGACCAGTCCTTCGAGAAGGCTCTAGATTACTCGGGCCTCGAGTGACTCACTTCTATCCCTTGGGCGGGAGTTGCAGCCCTTTAATTAATATCTATAAAGGTGAGGCGGTGACACACTTCAAAAATCGTCCGATCATGCGTCATATTAACTAGAAAGTAAGTATATCATCATCACTTGCCATGCCGACAAGCGTGGGCACCCATGTTTTGCCTTCTCATTCGATCACCAGAGTCGTGGATCACTTCTGTGTTCTTGTCTCGACCATACGACGTGGCTAAATCATACAGGTATTTACTTCTCTGCCTTCCCCTCATTCTTTTCCTCTCAATCTTGCCAGTTGTCATCAAGTTATCCAATGTATTTTTTTTTCATAACGTGTCCAATAACTTGTGACTGTCTTCGTCTAATTTACCCAGTCAGTTTACGATATTCATTTGTTTCTTGTCATTAGTTTTTGTCATTTGACTTGGTCATTGGTTTTTCTATCTGTCCATGGTATTCTTTGTATTTTCCTCAGAAACCACATTTCCACAGCTATCAGATGTTTCTGAGCGTATCTGCTCATTGTACACGCTTCACATCCATATAAAAGTACAGATTCTATGCAACACTTCAACACTCCTTTTCTCGTTGCAAATGAATCTTTTTATTGGTCTGTATGTTTTCCATCTTTGAAAAAGCTACCTTCGCCATGACGATTCTTGTTCTAATCTCTTCAAGGCATCTCCCATCAGATGTTATGACAGTTCCGAGATAGCTGTACCGATTCACTTGTTGAAGAATATGCCCATTTACTTGTATATTACATTGTGGTATTTCCTTCTTCCCAGAAGAAGAAGTAGTTAATTGGGAAAACACAGAGAATTATTTATACACATTGTGAACACCATTGAGTAGAAGAAATGTTATAAATGTATGTCATTTATTTACATGCATCTTGACACCTTCTCACTCTTGTCATTGTCTCACTGTACACGTTCACTGACCCCAGGTCAAATGAGGACTTACATACAGCAGGAACAAGTTGATACAAGGCGTACACAGTGTGATAAACTCTGACCACCCCAAATTAACCCAACACTAGCTTAGAGAGAAAAAGAGGGGGAGGGGAACTAGTTCCTACTTCAGGAATTTAGATTTCTTCCGACCTACTTCTTATTATTGTATTGGTAGGAATGTATATATTTATGCGAATATTCATCAGTGATCTTGGTGGCTCCATACCAACAACCACCCAACACATCAGCCAATTTAACCACCTAAATCAGACCTGAGGGAGGGAAGCCGAGAGAAGGAGATGAACCACAAGTGAGAGGGAGGATGACTTCGCTATGAGCAGAGCATGGGGAGGCCTTCAGTGGAGCTATACGGGCAGACCTGAAGTGGATCCATCAGTCAATGGACCCTGGCTTACCTAATCCTCCAGTCACCAGGTTACATTTTACTTGGTATACCCCACACCTAATTACAGGAACACTGATATTATGGTTGAGACACCACTATCATACTTAATATGTACAACATCAAAATGTTTACTATGTTTTCACACTTGTTGACATTTCATATATTGATGCTTGTTATTGATTGTCTGGGACAATGGTCCAATGTGCAACTGTTCTATTACTTTGTGTAAATCACAATAGAGATGTATGTACTGACCAGAAGGCTCAGGCCAGTCAATAAATGATTAACATGAATTGACCTTCTGTTAATTTGTCAAGTTCAAACCTATCTGTCAACAACTTCTTTGTACATCATGTTGTCAAAATCTAATGTGATTGATTATGTGTTTGAGTGTTAAAAGATAAATTAACTCATAATGACTTACTAAAAGGGGGAAATAAAAGACTCTATACTTATCAACTGCTCAACATCCATGTTTTCTTCATCTAAATCAGGCTGAGAAAATTCTCCTGACTTTCCTCAGATTTGATAAACTAAAAGGGGGCTCCAGAGTTAAAGAATCATTGGAGAAGGGGCAGATTCCCAATTAGTAAATTACCATTCTTACCAGGGCCATAATCTATATCTCCTAGACAATACTTAACAAAACGAGGCCTGCAGATAACTCAAGGTTCATATTCTGGGGTTATTGAAGATAGAAGAGGATGGGGCTCTACATCTTTTGTTAGAGATGGGGCATGCACTACAGTGATCTCCCACTCCCTTCAAAAATATATGACAACCACCTTGCCGTCAGGCGAGCGTCTAGCCACTACACCACCGCGGCTCTCTACCCTTTAACATAACACTAGATGTCAGCATGGCAGAATGCATAAGAAGGTTCGTTCCTAAACATCCGGTGTGCAGATGCCGAGATAGCCGGTTCGAACCCCCACACCAGTCAGTTGAACTAACATGTAGACTTGTCGCTCTTGACTTGATACGTAAATTACAAGTACCTCTGATGTCGGAGTGGGTTCGCTTGATGGCAAGGGTCACTGGTAATAGGGAAAGCTAATCCACACTCAAAACTCAGTCCAGTGCACTAGAAGTAATTGCACGTGTTCAAAGCGAGCGAGCGCAAAAGAAAAAAAAACACAGCAAATCACTCATATTCAAAATCTTCTTGTTAGAGTTCGTGCCGTGAGCCGTTGGTCACCTTATCCAACCACAACCGTGTACTGTCTTCTGTACTGTCTCCTGGACTGTTAATCATTTATAAAACCCTTCCATGACACGATAGCAAACTGACTAGATCCTATCTCTTGATATCCACCCCCTACCTCACTTCCCCTCCAACTTTCCCGTTGTTACGACGTATTCCAATTGTTCCCTTCACGTGATTTGTCTAAGGAATTTGGACATACTTTTTCTGATGCCAATAATAATTTCCTTTCGCGTCATTTGTCCAAGGAATGAGGACAGACTTCTTCTGTTGCCGATAACTAATTGCCTTCAGGTGACTTGTCTAAGGAATTAGGTCAGACTTCTTCTGAAGCCAATAACCAGTTCCCTTCACGTGATTTGTCCAGGGAATAAGGACTTACTTCTTATGATGCCAATAACCAATTACCTTGACGTGATTTGTCCAAGGAATTAGAAAAGACTTCTTCTGAAGCCGATAACCAGTTCTCTTCAGGAATTAACCTCTTTGAATACATCGTAATTGCGATTTATATTTGCCCATGGAATTAGAAAAGACTTCTTCTGAAGCCGATAACCAGTTCTCTTCAGGAATTAACCTCTTTGAATACATCGTCATTGCGATTTATATTTGCCCATGGAATTAGAAAAGACTTCTTCTGAAGCCGATAACCAGTTATCTTCTTAAATTAACCGCTATGAATACATCGCCGTTGCGATTTATATTTGTCCATGGTGCTTTCAACATTCTTCTATGAAACTACGTCTCAGCGGCTGCCATATAATGCCTCACTAATCTGTTGATTGTCCATGATTCACTTCTGTGCATTAAGATTGATTCGATTTATAGCTCTTAAGAGCATTCTTTCTCACCTTGATTGACAACGATATATTGCATAGCATTTATTGTGTGTGCGTGTGCTTGAGAGAGAGAGGGGGGGAGAAAGAGAGAGAGAGAGAGAGAGAGAGAGAGAGAGAGAGAGAGAGAGAGAGAGAGAGAGAGAGAGAGAGAGAGAGAGAGAGAGAGAGAGAAATTCCGCTTTCGTTTAGCCTATTCTAGACTTAACTTCTTTTGTAGATTTTCAGTATCCCTCTGGGGTCGACCAACTTTCTTTTTTAATTTAAAACTCAAGTGTATTCCATGCTTGTATTACATCTTTATGTGCACTGCGCTGCTTTTTGTGTGTAGATTAGCTGTCCCTATTACCGGTGTCCTCGCCATCAGGCGAATCAAATCAGACATCAGGGGTACTTGTAATTTACTTCCCCAAGTAAAGGACGAGAAGTCAACATTTTAGTCCAACTGCCCGATGTAGGGATTGAACCGGCCACCTCGGCATCAGCACACCGGGAGTTTAAGAGTTTCCGCTATTATCCATTCGGCCACACTGACCTCAGACCCACCCTCTCAAAAATGGTACCTGGAACATTTCAGGTAATTGTCTGGGAATGAAAGGCGTCGAGGTGGAGAATTGGCCATACCTCATATGTCCTGACCTAGAATATGTGAAGGCCCATTACATCACTTCCCCCATGGCAGTAAGCGTTGTGGGTCTCCGTGAGGGACCTCTTTACCTTCATTCAATATTCCATCTACTGTTATTAAAGCACACAGTTACTTGCACACACTGACTTGCATTACCAAAGGCAAGCACCTTTAAATAGGTAGTTTCAAATTCGCAATATAATCATCCGTTATCTTTTTATTATCATGAATTACTCAGACACAAATATTTCTACAAAAGTTCCAGTAGCGGCCACTCAAGCTTTTTTTTATTCTGCAGTTACCACAGTCCAGGTCACTTTTGCATGTCATTATGACATTCACAAGCTGACGTAACGTGGCCTTGACCTACTTAACAAAACTGTTTTACTGGCTCAGACCACGACAGCCCGCACCAAGCTGACGAGAGCAGACAACTGAACTTGGTTGCGGCCCTTGGTATTACCTTCAATAAACAAACAGCATTCATTCCACCGGTTCTTTGTGACCGATTTACACAAAGAAAATTGATTGTTATCCCAATAGAGCCGCAACCAATGCCACAAGGATCTTATCTTAATTGAATAGGTAGGATTCCTAGGTACGGATATACATTATTTAACACTTTTGGTGTGGAAAAGATATATAATTTTTGTGTTGGGAAAAGACCTGCTGCGAATGTTAAATAGGGACAAAATCCCAAGTAGAAAAACTAAATGAGTTCTCTTTTGGACTTCATGTGCGCTGAAGGCAGGGTAGACGATTCAGGTCCTGCACCGGCATTAAGTTGGGCTTAAACGTTGACTTCTGTTTTAGAAAGTAATTACAAAATACTGAAAGTAAAATTGGCTAGACAAGCGACCTGGCGTTGCACACAAAGAACATGCAACATTTCATTTCTAAATCTAAACTGGTTAGTTTAAAAAAGTTGAGGTTACAGAAAGATACAGGACAATTTATAAAAATGAAAACAAATATATACATGAAGGAGTTTGCTGCACGTTGTGCGCATAAGTATATGGTAGTCGCTAAAATGCGTGCACATAAGTATATGACAGTCGCTAAAATGTGTGCACTTAAGTATACGATAGCCGCTTACATATGTGCACATGAGTATACCTTAGTCGTTAATATATGTGCACGCAATTATATGATAGTAGCTAAAATGTGTGCACATAAGTATACGATAGTAGCTAAAATGTGTGCACATAAGTATATGATAGTCGCTCAATTGTGGGCACATAAGTATATGATAGTCGATAAAATGTATTTACATAAGTGTATGATAGTCGCTGCATATGTGCACATAAATGTATGATAGTCGCTAAAATGTGTGCATATAAGTATATGATAGTCGCTAAAATGTGTGCATATAAGTATATGATAGTCGCTAAAATGTGTGCACATAAGTATACGATAGTAGCTAAAATGTGTGCACATAAGTATATGATAGTCGCTCAATTGTGGGCACATAAGTATATGATAGTCGATAAAATGTGTCTGCATAAGTGTATGATAGTCGCTGCATATGTGCACATAAATGTATGATAGTCGCTAAAATGTGTGCATATAAGTATATGATAGTCGCTAAAATGTGTGCACATAAGTATACGATAGTAGCTAAAATGTGTGCACATAAGTATATGATAGTCGCTAAAATGTGTCTGCATAAGTGTATGATAGTCGCTGCATATGTGCACATAAATGTATGATAGTCGCTAAAATGTGTGCATATAAGTATATGATAGTCGCTAAAATGTGTGCACATAATTGTATGATAGTCGCTGCACGTGTGCACATAAGTATGTGATTGTCGCTCAAATGTGTGCACATAAGTATACGATAGAAGCTAAAATGTGTGCACTTAAGTATATGATAGTCGCTAAACTTTCTGTCACACGAATGAACAATGCAACATATACATTGAACGCTGTAGTTACCACACCGCGATCCCAACCAGCAAATGAGAACAACGCCTCTCTGCTGGGACAAGTATTACTTCGACGTATGACCAACTAGACTCCCTTAAAAAAGGTCACCCACATGAAGCCACAACTTTGGAATACGGACATAATTCGTATCTCACCATTGAAATAAGAGTAGCATCCTAGGTCTCATAAATTTATATTAAACCATAATAGGTCAAATATCAAACACATCAGACCATTATACTGTGTCCAGTATATTAACAAACAAAGGATAATGATATATTATGTTAAATATGTACTTTACACAATCTGTGCACGGGGTTATCCCAAGGACAAGGCAAGCAAATAGGGTTTTTTCAGGCACATAGTTAAAGCTGTTGCAGTGACCGCTATCACAATGCCATTGTTTATGAAATGTATGCTCTACCCAAGCTGTACGCCACCCTTCTGTACTGTGTGTCTTGTGTTGTTCTCTCAAAAGTGGTGAGAACCCGATCAAATGAAGTAAAAAATGGACATCATCATCATGTGTCATGCCGATAAGCGTGAGCAGTTATGTTTCGCCATATCAAACGATCGCAAGTGTCATAAATCAGCTCTGTGTTATTATCTCCATTCTGCCATGCAGCCATGCCATCTAGATGTATATCTCTCTGCCTTCCCCTTGCTATGTTCCCTTCAATCAAGCCAGTTGTCTCTCAGTTTTCTAGTTTACATCTTCTCATAACGTGCCCACAGTATCATAACTGTCTACGTCTAATTTCTCTAACCAGTTTGCGATTTTCATTCGTTTCTTGTAGACCTGCTCATTGGTTTTTCTGTCTGTCCATGGTATTCTTTGCATTTTCTTTTGTCAGCTTATCTGCCCATTACCACCTTTCTTAATCATAAAACAGCGCAGAAGAAAGGACAGTACCCCCATCAATTTGGCCAAGACCCATTTGTGAAGGACAGTCTGGCCCTAGACCTGGCTGTCAAGCCCACGGTTTCTAAAAGACACTAAAAGAGTTAGTTGTATATCTTTTACAGGACGTAGCAGTCAACTCCGGCATTTGTTGGCTGTTTGTGATCTCTTGGAAAGTTTAAGCTGAAAAGTTTGTCATTGCTTTCTGATGTATCGGCACTCATACCATGTTCACAACAAAACAACGCAAGGCGGTCTGCTGTCAAATCGCCAGCGGCTGTGTTTCGAATGCGGTATGCGGGATTACGAACTGCGTCCGTAATTCCTTCACCTCGGACCTGGTAACAGACACAAAGACAGGAGAAATCTGTGCCAATGTTCATGTTAATGTATTAAAGTGATTGTAACATTTAAACACCAAGAATTTATGCCGTCTGATAGATTAAGAAAGCAAACGCGAAGATTTAGGATAAGCTGTCGGACTAAATATTGTGAAAGAGTCCGCCGTGTGTTGAGATTTATAAAGGTTCTAAAATGTAAGATGATCGACTTCATTGCACCGGGTTTTATCCCAGATGGCTCGGTCTCTTTCCGCAGTGCGGCCTGACGAAATTGTCGCACAAAGAGCGTGCCGAAAGCGTAGCACAAAACTCGAACTCTGTAGCTCCTGTGACGACCCCCAGGAGTCTCCGAAAAAATTTGCACTCTGGATTTAACGACGTGGTACTGAATTGAACCTACAACATTCGGAGCGTGAGGCAAGCGGTGTAACCATTTAACCACGGATACTCCCTCATGTGCTGAGATTGAGAAGAGGTATGATTTAACCTTGACCGAGTGAACCCTGGCCACGTGAACCCTGACCGAGAACTCTTGCGTCCTCCTTTTCTGTGACCAGATGATTTGCAGAAAGTGATGTGCGCTTGCCACCAGCTGTCGCAAAGAAGTGTGGACACACCAGCAACATCCTCCCCAAGAAGAAGCTGTGGTAAACTGTGTGCTCTTTTCCTGGATGCTTCATTAACAACTGCAGTGTACATAAGACTGGAACCAAGTTGAGGCCTTGTCACATAATACTGAAGGATTTCGATCCAGATTATGACAATACAGACGGTCATATTCATAGCCTGTGTGCAAAGCCACATTTGGTTTTAACCAGGACAGAAAAACCAATAAAGTCTGACTGCACAGCTGCAGTTGTTTACCAGTTAGATCAAAGACACCGCTCTCCAGCATCAAACAGGAAAATCGTCTTTGACAATCCCCACAAGATGGGAAATTGTAGGCATATGTTGAGAAAAAGGGGGAGGCGACTTGTGCATGGATTGTCCAAAAGGAGAGATAATCTACTATTGTGACATTGATGAAACCCAAGGAAGAGAATTTATTCAGACATGGATAATCTGCCCTTGAACCACTTTTGTTAACACCAAAAGAACGTCACTCGTGCAACATTTTAGTTGGAGGAATTTACGGAATCTGTGTTCAGTCTGTTTACGAATTACAGATAACGGGAGTGTTTGTGTGTTCCAATTCGAATGGAGAATGGATTCACAGTGTCCTCATGTTGTCTGGAAACAAGGGACATTGTTT
>JACEFZ010010360.1:0-80571 GCA_014155875.1 Cepaea nemoralis | reverse complement strand
GTTTAGGACTAACTCGAAAGAGAACACAGAAAGGAAAGAGAATCCAAATCAACAAACCCAAAAAAAAAAAAAAACGGACCTCACTTATAACCAACGCTGAAGAAGCATGTCGAACCAGCCCGACTTTTTTTTCGTAAATACTAGTGTCATGGTATGTAATGTTATCCATATCCAGAAATGGGCTTTCTTAGAAGACGGAGTAAAGTAGTCTTGGGCATGAGTAGAGGTTCTGAACCATGCTCTGTGAGGAATACCTCGGAGGACTTTGTATACAATTGCTACTAGAATTATCAGCAGTGAAATATTCAGTGGCTTTGTAAAAGAAGGGTGGAGCGGGTGTGGGAATATCCCGAATGTATGATGATGGTGATGCTTGCTTGCTTGCTTGTGTTCGTTGGCTTGAGCTCCAACGCGAAGTCCTGTATGTCGGATGAAGGCATTCTGTTGTCCAACATCAGTGTGATGTCATACAGGACCTGAGGTTTGCGTGAGTATCCGTTGTCCCATGTCTGGCTTATTGGTGTGCAGACTGGTGGTTCCTCGCCGTACAGGCAGACCCTCACCGACTTCGGAGGATTCAGCGATCCTACTGACTTTAGCCAGGACCCCGAAGGGACCTGTTGCCCAGGACACTCGACGAGGACGCGTCAATAGGTCTTGGCAGTATATAAACCGGCCCTGGTGCCTTGGAAACACCTCTGCGTCCCATGTCGATTATGAAAACCAACAATCAACAAACCACTCACGCTTGGGAAATTGATGATGTGGTTTGGAATTGATTTCTACATTCGTGCATTTTAATGTATATTCGTTAGCACATTACCGTCTTGTTATATAGTGCTTCAAAAAAGTTATAATAACTACAACCCATGCGGTAGCGAAAGTGACCTCGCCATAGCACAAAGCTTGGGCTTGTAGAGACCACGTGTTGCCCATGCAGCATGATCCCTCTCTCGGCCTGTCTAGTTTACTCCAAAGGAAAGGTAACGCCAATACATATGGGACAAGACAAGCTGCAGATCAGCTAAAGCAATGTTCTAACTGTCTGCCTATTGGAGCTTCCATCATAGACCCGTTGCTGACCGGGACATAGGACCTGTCTGTGCCCTGCCATGGCATTTAGTCTTTAGGTTGCATTTCTCCGCACTAGGATAGGGTTTGTACCCTCCCAATTGCGCTCTTCCGCCCGACGAAGTCTGGTACAATGTACGGTGTCGGGTGTGGTGATCGCCACCCAACATCTGGCGCTAACAGAAAACAAGCAGTACTGTCTATTGTCATGCGGTAGCTCAGTCATATCCGACTAAGGTCTGACTAAGAATGTATCTTACACATGTAATAAATATCATGTCCAGTCCTTCTTATGCAAGATCTGGATAATTTGGAGTAGAAGTATGGCACCTCCTACCCTCGGACATTATGCGGCTGAGACAGATCATATGCAGGGTTAGTAAAGTACTATAGTCTGTTTACTGGTATTTTTTGGGTGCCCCAATATAAAATTCCATATCTCAGTAACCAACTGAGGGAAAATGATGAGATTTAGCATATAACCTTATCATTATGTCCACCCAACAAATAAAAAATTTTGTTCTGGAGATTGTACAGCAGATTTCAATGTTTGTTTATATGCGGTATATAATTTACGGCTCAGAGATTAAGTCCATCATTTTAAAAGTATTACAGCTTCACCAAGACACTTCCGCACTTTTTTAAAAATTGTCTCGTGGTTTTCGTTTTGACACAGACTGCGCGCAGTTAAATGGGATTGTTCAGAGGTGTCTCAAAAGTGGGTTCTTTCATGAAACGTGATTATATAAAAAAATATGTATATAAATAAATCTTACCATTAATATAATAGTAATAGCTAATATTTGAATGTGTGAATATTGTTCAATGGGATTGAAAGTGAAATTGTATACACTTCAAACAGTGGCGTGCAGAGGTTCTTTGATGCCCGGGGCCAACCCATTGATTGGATGCACCTTAATTGTTCTTTCCCTAATTCATTCTTCCTCCCCTCCCACTGCACTGTGCTGCCCCCTCTCCCTAATTGGATGCCCCTTGCCGGCTGGATGCCCGGGGCCGTCTCACCCCCACTACCCCCTCTGCACGCCACTGACTTTAAAGCATCGCTATGAAGTTGTACACATATTTTTTGTCAAGAAACTGATCGCAGGAAATTGTTTCATACTGTTACAAATCCCGAAAAAAAAAAAAACTGTGCATGCATTGAGTTTGAGTAAACGGTCATTTCGTCGATGGGTGCAAGAATCTGGAATGAAACCAACACGCGATAAGCAAACTGTAGGCAGAAAGGCAATTGTAGACAGCTTTGACAAGGATGTCATCAGGCGAGTAATTATAAAAATGATGGATGCCAAAGAAACAGTGACTGTAAGAAAACTGAGGGTTTTGTTGAGAAAGAATAATAACATAGAGATATCCAAAACAACTTTGTGGAAAATTATAAGGACATTAGGCTTCACTTTTAGAAAGTACAGGGGAGGTAGAAATATCCTTTGCGAGCCATGAGAAGCAGATACCTACGTGAAATAAGGGAAATGCGCAAAGAAAATTATGACATAGTGTATTTGGATGAGACCTGGATCAATGCGCACCACACAAGTGAAAAGGAATGGCAATCAATGGATGGAAAGATAAAGCGTTATGTGCCGTTAGTAAAGGACAGCATTTGGTCATAGCTTGTGCTGGTATTACACAAAATGGCTTACTACAGAATGCTGAGCTCGTGTTCGTATGAAAGCATACAGACAATATGGATTATCATAATAAGATGAATGGTAATGTATTTAGAGATTGGCTCGAGAATACAGTACTTCCATCCCTTGATAGACCGTCTTGTCTAATCATGGACAATGCACCATATCACAATGTTGTTGCACAAGAAGACAAAATAACTACGGCATCGAGCACAAAGGAAGCAATAAAGATATGGCTCCGAAGGGAAAATATACCATTTCCAGAAACATATTTCAAGCTACAGTTGTTGTTCCTTGTAAAACAGGCGGAAAAAAAGCAAGAAATATCAAATCGACAAGTTGATAGAAGAACATGGCCATAGGTGCTTGAGATTTCCGCCGTATCATTCTCATTTAAACCCTATAGAACTTGTGTGGGCTAAAATTAAAGGACAGGTGGCAGCTGCCAATACTACATTCAAATTGTCTGATGTCAAGATGCTAACCCAGTCCGCGCTATTAAATATTGATAAAAGTTACTGGAAAAAAATGTGTGGACCATGTGTTGAAAGAGGAAGAGAACTATTGGAGAAAGGATGGATTGAATTTTATGCAACCGAGAGCAATCATCAACCTACTGGAATCGCAGACCTTAATCTACGTGCACACTTACTGGGATTTTTTGCTCCAACTATTCAGACGAATTGCAGGTCCTAAACATTACAGCATCAGCATAATGTCAATGGCAACAGTTGATATTCCACAGTGATGAATTTTCAATGCCGCAAGCCCTCAGCGGTGACAAACAACTGTATTGGAGAAGGAAAAAAAAACACACACACACACTAAACGCATTGAATACCAACAGAAGAGTAATATTGCGGTGGAAACTGACATATTGTGGCATAACAAGAAACGTGAGAGCAAACACGTTGTCAAATTAGGGGACAACACACGTGCATACGAATCAATCTATAAACTTCAATGAAAAGAGAATCAACATTTTGGTCGTTAAGAAGAAAGCCCACTACAGAGACACTGACAACTATTTGCATAGTGCAAAACAGGTAATCATGTTCCGTCTCTGAATGGTAAACAACAGAGTAGACAATCTTTCACGAAGACTCAAAGCGTGTGGTCACCCATGTGTACGTGTAAACAAACTACACTGACAGCTGAACAGATACTTAAAAATGGAAACATGTTGACTAAATTGCGGTATCATTTCTGGTCACTCCATACGCACATTAACACACAGCTATTTGGAAGCTTTCACGAACTCAATATAAAAAGCTAACATGAATACTTGTGTACACATTATTAACCTGCAGCGGAAGAAACAAAAAAGAAATAAGGTAAGAAATATATTCCTTCTACTTTCCTGTCAATTTACAAATTATTTACCCTATGCCTCTGTAAATTCTCTGCCTTTACTAATATTACACATTGCACCCCTTTCGGGATTCTCCGTGGTGAAGTGGTCAAGCCGTCTGACTCGGGCTCCGAAGGTTGTATGTTCGATTCCGGGCAGCGTCCTTCATTTCATGAGTGAATTTTTTCGGAGACTCCCGAGGGTCGTCGCTGGAGCTACGGAGTTCGTGCTTTGTGCGACGCTTTCCGCGATGCTTAAAGAGACTGAGCCATATGGGATAAAACCCGGTGCAATGCTGCCGACCCTGTAGACATTTAAGCTCCTTCTTTTATTGCACCCACTCCCATACGAATCCGGATACGCCTTGCGTCGTCATCTGAATTTGCGGGGCATTACTGTAAAACAAGTTTGTTAGCGAGAAATCACTAGTTTTTCAGCAAAACATCAGAAAACTGTCGCCGCTTTCTATTATTTAAGTTGTTTTGGACCTATCAAAGACATATTCCTTGGGTGGGGGTAAATATAAGACGGCAGGAAAAATTCCATAACGATGCAACAGACAGCTTTCAAAATAATTGATCGTGAATGACGGCATTCATTTCTGGAGATACTATAGCTTAGATCCCTTGTTACCGGAATCAGGTACTGTGACGTCACGGTAGTCACTTGACTTGTTAAAATGTTGATCATTATCATCATCATCATCACCACCACAATAATCATAATCATCATCATCATCCATCATCATCATCATCATCATCATCATGTGGCAGGTTTTTTTGCTGAACGCCGCTCCCATAGCTGCCCGCCGAAGTATTCCTAGGTCTCTTGTCATGTCTCGTGCCTCGTGCCCAAGGTGTCTGCAGTATTCGGTGTCGTTATGGACGACTCCTGTCTCTTCTTCCAGGTACCATGCCTTCTGGCAATATTCTTGCCCTGCCATTATGACAATGACACAACACGATACGTAACTCTACAGTATGCACCTGACGATATGCAGGGAAATACGCCTGGCAAGACATCGCGTTATATATGGTGTTTGTGTTTAAACAATTACTATGGCAAAACTATTTTCATTTTGGGAAGTACAACGAAAGGAGACGAAGCCTTGCTACAAACAACAAAGTTTTAAGACGCATCTTTGGACCCATTAGGGATACACAAAGTGGAGAGTGGAAAAGAAGAAATAAGAAAGACATTTATGATCTGTTTAAGTAACCGCTAATCACTGGTATCATGAAGGCTAATAGACTACAATGGCTGGGGCATATAGAAAGAATGGAAGATAATAGGGAAACAAAACTCGCTTACACTCAGGAAATAAATGACCGTAGACCCCGAGGTAGACCAAGAAGACGGCGGAGAGATAATACATGTACAGACCTACAAGCACTTGGAATCAACGACTGGCAAGAGAAGGTCTTACAGAGAAACGAATGGAGACGGATTGTATCTGCAGCATAGAACCTCAATGGCTCGGAACGCTGAAGAAGAAGAAGAAGACGAAGAAGAAGAAGAAGAAGAAGAAGAAGAAGAAGAAGAAGAAGAAGAAGAAGAAGAAGAAGAAGAAGAAGAAGAAGAAGAAGAAGAAGAAGAAGAAGAAGAAGAAGAAGAAGAGGCAGAGGCAGAGGCAGAGGCAGAAGCAGAAGCAGAAGAAGAAGAAGAAGAAGAAGAAGAAGAAGAAGAAGAAGAAGAAGAAGAAGAAGAAGAAGAAGAAGAAGAAGAAGAAGAAGGCGGAGGCGGAGGAGGAAGAGGAGAAGCAGAAGAAGGAGAAGGAGAGGGAGAGGGAGAAGAATAAGAAGAAGAAGAAGAAGAAGAAGAAGAAGAAGAAGAAGAAGAAGAAGAAGAAGAAGAAGAAGAAGAAGAAGAAGAAGAAGAAGAAGAAGAAGAAGAAGAAGAAGAAGAAGAAGAAGAAGGAGAACAAGAAGAAGATTTAACATCAGTTAACAACAGTTGTCTTCGATGTCAAGATCTTGTAGAAAGTATTTTTCTTCTTATTTATCCACAATATTCTAAGTTATTGTCAGTGATATTTAAGCTCAAAATACCAAGAGAACTTTCAATAAGATAGCGGTGGAAATTAGTATTGTAATTCTTTGCTGGCTGTTGAACGAGGAGACGCTTTGCGTATTGGAATGTCCTGAGTGCAGTGATGTCGGTTTTCAACTCAACTCAACTTTAGTGATTGGCGATCGTGAATGGTCAATAACTCATACCCATATGTTGCCACAGGAAAGATGCATGTTACCACATATTTTACTTACATGTGTTTCGTTGTGGTGTCAATCAATCAATCAATCATGTGCCATGACGGAAAGCGTGTGCAGTCATGACTCGCTATTTCACTCGATCACCAGAGTCGTGGATCAGCTCAATGTTCCTGTCTCGACCATGCCATGTGGCCAAGTCATCCAAGTAGTTTCTTCTCGGTCTTCCCCTTGGTCTGTTCCCTTCGATCTTGCCAGTTGTCACCAAGTTCTCCAATCCATTTCTTCTCATAACATGTCCAACAAATTTTGACTGTCTACGTCTAATTTCTCTAATCAGTTTACGATTTTCATTTGTCTCCTGTAGTACTTGGTCATTGGTTTTTCTGCCTGTCCATGGTATTCTTTGCATTGTCGTGTACAATATTTTATTCAAGTGGGATGCTTGCTTGCTTGTGTCCGTTGGCTTGAGCTCCAACGCGAAGTCCTGTATGTCGGATGAAGGCATCCTGTTGTCCAACATCAGTATGATGTTATACAGGACCTGAGGTTTGCGTGAGTATCCGTTGTCCCATGTCTGGCTTATTGGTGTGCAGACTGGTGGTTCCTCGCCGTACAGGCAGACACTCTCCGACATCGGAGGATCCTACTGACTTTAGCCAGGACCCCGAAGGGACCTGTTGCCGAGGACGCTCTACGAGGACGCGTCAATAGGTCTTGGCCAGTATATAATCCGGCCCTGGTGCCTTGGAAACACCTCTGCGTCCCATTCAAGTGGGATTAAAAGATGTGCGATCGACTAAATTGGGGAGTGTTTTATCCCACGAGGCTGGGTATCTCTCCTCAGGAAGAGAGGCATGTTCAAAGCGTCGCACAAAGTACGAGCTCCAGCGATGACCTTCCCCCCCCCCCCACCCCCACGCCCCTTAGTTTCTAAGAAAATTGCACTTATGAACAGAATGACATAAGTGTGTATGTGTGTGTGTGTATGTGTGTGTGTGTATGTGTGTGTGTGTGTGTGGACATATATTTAGATAAAGATGTACGTAATCAGATCGATAGGCCAGCGTGTAAGTAGATATATGTGCAGACATATAGATAGGTAGGAAGGTCGACAGTAAAGTATGCAGATACATAGATCGACGGATGTTAGCACCAAAATAGAGAATACCCATGACTTCGCATGTTTTCATATTTGAACAATAATTACCAACACCGGATACAACGATGGGTAGCACACATATTTTGAAGCCATAAACTCAGCTAAACTCTACCTCTTCCTCGGAAAGTCGCACAATTCAGTGTCAATCAATGTAAATAATGGAGAGTCACTCGTGTGTTAGTTGCCAGGAATTTCTGGGTGAAAAACAAAAGCAGCACCGGTTGCCAATTTCGTATACACAGGTCGTGTTTGGCTTGTACAGGAATTCCCCCTATATTGATTTTGGCTTACCGAAAATTCTAAACACGTCTACGCGGTTTTGAACCAGGGTACAACATTTTAGAATATACTTGGTGAGGGTATATTTAAATAGATCAAATATCCGCGGGGGTTAATGTCATTATTAGTCATTAGTCGCGGTTCCAATATCACAGCAAAGGGTCGTCCTCAAATGTGTTAATGTGTTTACGTTAAAACATTCGATGCGCTGATGATGGATAACGATGTTCATTTCCTACAACGAACTTACGTACCTATTTGCCTGCTTACAAACCAATCTATCTATCTATCTATCTATCTATCTATCTATCTATCTATCTATCTATCTATCTA
Source organism: Cepaea nemoralis (assembly GCA_014155875.1). Classification (NCBI taxonomy): domain Eukaryota; kingdom Metazoa; phylum Mollusca; class Gastropoda; order Stylommatophora; family Helicidae; genus Cepaea; species Cepaea nemoralis. The sequence goes on along the minus strand of JACEFZ010010360.1, from coordinate 72,516 downwards.
TCTATCTATCTATCTATCTATCTATCTATCTATCTGTCTATCTGTCTGTCTGTCTGTCTGTCTGTCTGTCTGTCTGTCTGTCCATCCATTCGTCCGTCCGTCCGCCCGCCTCCCTCCCTCCCTGTTTGTCTTTCTGTCTGTCTGTCTGTCTATGTGGGTGGGTGAATGGGTGTGTAGAAGATTGTGTGGGTTGGGGGATGGGTGTGTAATGAGTGTGGGGGATGAGTGTTGCGGGTGTCTGTGAACTGGATATGTCTGTGTGGGTGGGAGTGTGTGAGTGTGGATGGGGTAAATGTGAGTGGGTGGAGGATGTATGTGTGGGTGGTGAGGATGTTTGTAGGTGGAGGATGTGTGAGTGGGTGGGGAGATGTGTGGGCGGGGATTTGTATGGGGAATGTATGTGGGAGATGTGTGTGTGTGGGGGGGGATGTGTTTATGGGTGGAGTATTGTGTGGGAGGGGAGATGTGTGAGAGATGGGGGAGGTGTGGGATGTGCAGGTGATTGAAGGATGTATGCGAGGATGGGTGATGTGTGTTTGGCTGGGTGGTTGGGGTGTGTGTGCTGGTGGGAGGGTAGATGAGAGATGCATGTGTTGATGGGCGCGTGGGTGATGTGTGGTTGTGAGTGATTGATGGATGAGCACGTGAGTGGGTGGATGAGTGTGAGAGATGAATGTATGGGTGGGGAAGGTGTGTAGTTGTGAGAAGATGTGTGTGAGCGGCGGATGTGTGTGGGTGGGGTATATGTGGGTGGCGGGGTGTGTGTGGGTGGGAGGTGTGTGTTTTTGGGTGTTTATAGGTGGGGGATATGTGTGGGCAGGTGGGGAGATGTGTTTATGGGTGGGGATGTGTGTATAGGTGGGGATGTGTAGTTGAGAGGTGGCGAATATTGGGTGGGTGAGTGCGTGTAGGTTGGCTGATGTGTGTGTGGGTGGGTTGGGAAAATTGTTAGAGTGCGGGATATGGTAATGTGTGTGGATAGGTGCGGGATGTGTGGGTTTGCGGGGGTATGTGTGTGTGGTTTCTTCTTCTTCTTCTTCTTCTTCTTCTTCTTCTTCTTCTTCTTCTTCTTCTTCTTCTTCTTCTTTTGCTTCTTCTCCTCCTTCTTCTTCTTCTTCTTCTTCTTCTTCTTCTTCTTCTTCTTCTTCTTCTTCTTCTTCTTCTTCTTCTTCTTCCTCTTCTTCTTCTTCTTCTTGGTGTGTGAGGATGTGTGTGGGTGGAGAAATGTGTGTGGGTGGGGGGTCAGTGGGTGGGTGGTGGCATGTATGTTTGCCTGGTTCTGTGTGAGTGCGTGGAGGTATGTGTGGGTGGGGGAGGTTTGGTGGGTGGGGTTGTGTTGGTGGCTGCGGGATATGATGGGGGATGTGTCTCACAACATTACAATATGCACTGTTTATGGTTACAACTTTCATTTGATAATGTTTTTTTTTCCTCATGTGAATGTATCATGCGTAATATGCATTGTTTATGCTTACAAAATCCATTTGACAATGTTTTTTCCCCCAATGTTAATGTAACATGCACATTTGATGAATGAAAGATGAGTGATTGAAAGGGCCGAATGTAAGACGGCCTGCGTGCCCAATTTGTTACCCTTTTAAAATAAAATTTGTCCGTTCGTTCGTTCGTTCGTTCGGTCTGTCTGTCTGTCTGTCTGTCTGTCTGTCTGTCTGTTTTTTATCTAACTGTCTGTCTGTCTATCCATTTATCTATCTAGCTTTCAATAGTTAATATCTATCTATCTATCTATCTATCTATCTATCTATCTATCTATCTATCTATCTATCTATCTATCTATCTATCTATCTGTCTGTCTGTCTGTCTGTCTGTCTGTCTGTCCAGCCGCCCGCCCGCCCGCCCGCCTCCCTCCCTGTCTGTATGTCTGTCTGTCTGTCGCTCTGTCGGTCCGTCGGTCGGTCGGTCGGTACTTCGGTCGGTCGGTCGGTCGGTCTGTCATGCGGTCGGTAGTTCGGTCGGTCGGTCGGTAGGTCTGTCGGTCGGTCGGTCGTTCCTTCGGTCGGTCAGTCAGTCGGTCGGTTGTCTGTCACTCCTATTGCCTGTCTGCCTCAGTCCTTCATCACTTAAGACATTCAACATTGTTGTCATTCATGACATAATGAAATCCTATAAGACTACGACGACCTCGTCTGTTTCCTCGTTAACCTGTTTACCGTGTGTCTAGTTCCTGTTTCCCCGTATAGCCTGAATCCTTGCCAAATGTCAACGAATGGACGGCTTAGCGCTCTTAGTTACGGCTCAACCTTCACAATGTTGATTTTAGTATTAAACAATACAGCATCTTTCAACATTATCATCAACACCCCCATCATCATCTTCATCTTATCATCAGCTTCATTATTATAATCTCAATTATCATCTTCTTCATTGTCATCATCACCATCAACATCATCTCCTTTCAATCTCCACCATCATCATTATCAGCTCATCATCAGCTCCATCATCGTCATCATTTCAATTACCATCATCACAACCATCACCATCATCACAATCATTATCTCCTTCATTATTATCACCATCATCATCTTCATTATCATGATCTTGAAAATTATCATCATCATCACCATAATCTTATCCAGCATTGTATCCATCGTCATCATCTTCATCATCACCATCATTTCCATCATAATTAAAATCTTCATCTCTATCTGTATCATCATTTCAATCATCACCATTATCTCCATCATCCTTATCATAATTATCATCATCTCAGTAATAATCGTCATCATCAGTTTCATCACCAACAATCATCATTCATCATCACCTCCATAATCATCTCCATCATTCATCATCACCTCCATCATCATTTTCATCATCGGCATCATCTATATCATCATCTCCATCTCCCTAATCAACTCCATCATTATCAACCCGATCATCATCATCATCCATCATCCATCATCCATCATCATCATCATCATCATCATCATCATCATCATCATCATCATCATCATCATCGTCATCATCATTATCATCATCATCATCATCCCAATTATTATTATATCCATCATCATCATTATCAGCATCATCCCCACCATCATCTCCATCTTTCTAATCATCATCGTCATCATCATCACCATCATATCCATCATCATCATCATCATCATCACCATCATATCTACCATCATCATCACCATAATTACCTTCAACTCCATCATTACCATCATCATCATCATCGTCATCATCATCATCATCATCATCATCATCATCATCATCTTCATCATTGTCATAATCATCATCATCGTCATCATCGTCATATATATATATATATATATATATATATATATATATATATATATATATATATATATATATATATGTATATATATATATATATATATATATATATATATGTGTGTGTGTGTGTGTGTGTGTGTGTGTGTGTGTGTGTGTGTGTGTGTGTGAATATTTATGAAAAAAGTAAAGAACAAATGTATACTTTTTCAATGTGGTCATCTCTGCGTTCAATGCAAGTCCTCCGGCGTCGATACATTGCTTAGATTCAAGTAGAAAAAAATAATTCTCTTTGACGTGTGTGTAACCACTAATGCATGACCTTCTGTATCTCTTCATCAGACCGGCAAGTTTTGAAACGTCCTACTCCACTCACACGCTTGCTGGACTAACAGGCATGTATCACCATATTGGACCTTCATACACTGATGAATTTCTATAGGTTTAACTCATTCACTAATTTAAAAAGAAAAACGGATAACGGAACGCTTATCCTCTTTGGTGCATGTCGAAAGTGGGGCGGCCATCTTCAAACTGTTTTTATGACGTACCGTGTTTGTCTACAACGTGATGTCACTTACTTAGCACTATTGACATCCTCAATAACCATACTGATAGGTTACAAGACTATATAGCATGGTTATTGTAATTTTTATCACACCTTTAAGATTTTCATATGAAGCCCCGTAGTATTGTGTTTGATGACTATTAAAGCATCAAGTAGACTTGAAATGATCAGCGTCGCTGCGTCGACTTGCCTTCCTTCTTTTTATATTGTATTGCTTTCTGTAGAACTTGAGAACATCGGAACCGATGATGACCCAGTCTTCTCCTTGTGTCGCAAAGTAGGTTAAAGAAACCAGGATCCCAAAATAGATTAATGAAGCTAGAGTGGAGTATTACTTTAAAGAAGTTATACTGATATATTATATTACAGAAGATAGAGTTGACTATTGCTTTAAAGAAGTTATAGTGTTAGATTAGATTCAAGAAGCTGACATGGAATATTACTTTAAAGAAGTTATAGTGATAGATTAGTTTAAAGAAGATATAATGCATTTTTACTTTAAAGAAGTGTTAATGATATATTATATTGGAGTAGCTAGAATGACAAATTCGATTACAGAAACAAGAATGATAGAATAGATTGAAGACTCCACAGTGGCAGATTACGTTACAGAAACAAGAATGCCTGAGTATATTAAAACCACGACAATAGCAGATTAAATTACATTAAACAAGAATGACAGAATAGATTGGATGCGCTACAATGACAGATTATGGTAAAGACGGTAGAACGCCTTAGTCAGAAAACTTCACACTACTTTTTCTTTGTGCATATATATTTGTTTTTTGTTTTTGTTTTTACGTTCCTATAGAGATTTCTGGACTTCCTGCCCCATATGCCTGTTAGGCGGTTGAACTGTTAAGTCCTCTGGAGTGTTTTTGCTTCTGGCTACAGCTTGCTTAGGCATTTCTCTTAACGTTGGACTGGTAGTATATTGTTCCGTCGCCCAGATCCTGAATTAAGTGCTTGGAGTGACACTGTGAGCTGTGGATTTCGTGTGGAGTGATTTTTATATATGTCCGCAGTTTTGTATTGTGACCTGCATGTTCAGAAAATGGCGTCGGTCGGTTGCTGAACTAGCTAGTTTTACATTATGCAGTAATGTGTGTAAAGCTGCTGCTTTTCTAGTGACTGCCGCTTCCATCGACGATGAATTGTAATTTTCGTAGCGGAATGTTGTTTTGGAATTCTGGCAGCGGCCTTATGCATGCACTTGCCTGTGTGTGCTGTTGACTTGTTGGTACTGCTGTTTGTTCCACTTTTCACATGGGGCAGTGAGGAGCATTGTGTGTGATATTCACTGGCACAGGAACGGAGCATTATGGGGGTGAACCTTTGCCGTGAAGTTGGAACCGCGACTAACTAACTAACTAACTAACTAACTAACTAACTAACTAGCTAGCTAAATAACAAACCAACCGACCAACAAGTTAATCAACAAAATAACCAATCAACCATCCAACCAACCAATCAACTAACTAACCAACCAGCCAACCAACAAATTAAACAACGAAAGAACCAATCAACCATCCATTCAACCAACCAACCAACCAACCAACCAACTAACTAACTAACTAAACAACAAACCAACAAACCATTCAGCCAACCAACCAGCCAGCCAGGCAGCCACCGAGCCCGCCCGCCATTTACTCACTTACTCACTCACTCACTCACTTACTCACTCGCTCGCTCACTCGCTCGCTCACTCTCTCACTCACTCACTCACTCATTCACTCTCTCACTCACTCACTCACTCATACACTCACTCACTCACTCACTCACCCACCTACCCACCCACCCACTCACTCACTCACCCACCCACCCACTCATCCACTCACTCACCCACCCACCCACCCACCCACTCACTCACTCACTCACTCACTCACCGACTCACCCACCCACTCACTAAGAGATTTCTGTTCACCAGGTCTGAAGTTCCTGTAAAGTATTTACATGTTTATGCTTGTTGTTTGTACGCAGGAACCTAACATACCTTTGAGTTCATTTTATAGTCACACTTACTACCACAATCATGAACTTGCTTATTGATGTAGTTAAATTTGTTTTTTAATCGTCAAATACTGCTACAGTAAAGATCTTTAGTCAAATACTGCTACAGTGAAGATCTTTAGTCAAATACAGCTACAGTGAAGATCTTTAGTCAAATACTGCTACAGTGAAGATCTTTAGTCAAATACTGCTACAATCAAGATCTTTCTTTTTGACGCAGTTTGGATTATATCGAATCTAAACCAGACACTTCTTTGTCAGGTAGCAAATTAGTCTCTTTACCCCATAAATCCGTGACCTGATTTATAAGAAGTCATATTATTTCACACCCAAGCGCAATATAAAGTCGAGGTAGCTTAATGGCAAGGCATTCGCTTGCCTATCCTGTGATCATGGGTTCGATTTTAATCGGACGTTTTCGAATTTAAACTAGTGACCTGGCCTCCTATGTCGCTCTGGTTACCATCAGTGTCTTGGGGAGTGAAGGTGGTAATCTTGATACAGATGACATAACCCATTTAAAGTTGATTAGTCAATTAAACTAGAGAAATAAAGAAACGTGTCTAGCTCCATATGGCCAATTCACCTTAAGCAGTATAAACGTGCCCACTACTTGCACTTACAAACCCAATAACTACAGCCCTACACGCATGTATCTGTGTCCCCTTGTCTACTGTTCACTACTTAGCCCAAACCTGAAGAAACAATGAAATCAAACAAGCCCGGACAACAACAAGCATTAGGATCCAACACGATGAGATAACCTCAGCCAAACAAATTGTATTTTTAAGCCTGCAAAAATCCCAAGCCCTCCTGTGACACAGGTAAACCCGCTTTGTGTTTTCCTTTCCTGGTTAAATTGAAACAGTCGCCTGAATTCCCCTATTTCACCCCCCTTCGAACGGGCCCAAAGAAAAAAAGTGCACACACAACTTGGATCTGTATTGACAACTACACGGCCGCCTTAAAGTGTGTTTAATAAACGGTCTCGCGTCTTTGTCTACCCTATTTATAGGGATCTTATAGGGATCTATGTGTTTGATATACCAGTCGTAGATACTTTGGAGGGGAAAAGAAGTATTATGTGAATTACTTAGGGATTTAAACATGTGTTTAACATAGCTATGTTAAGTGAATTATATGTGTATTTGAAGTGTTGAAAATTGGTGCGCGCCGAAGTATTCTATTGAGTTATGTGGTGTATTTATGCCATTACCCAAAATGAGGCTACATAAATATATGTCACTGTGTTAAAAATGGTATGTTATTTAACTTACGTTATCTTGTAGTTATATAGCTCAATTCTGGTGATTTATAACCATTTAACTGACTGTACACTACTATAACTTATTTTATTGTGAATTATACGTGTTTGACTGCGACATCCTTCTACTCATCATAGTCCATGTCGTTCGGCGTTGGTGATCATGTCTGTCCACAACCTTCTTTCTCTTGTGATGCCATTAAAATCTCATACTGATCTTCCTCTGTGTCATGATGTCAGACTGTTTAGTATCTGTCTCTCTTTGTAGTCCCCTGCTTCCCACTCCAACATTACCGTTGTTCAATATATCCAGTTTCCACTTCTCATAGCATGTCTATGGCATAGTCATTAGTAATACGTAGTCTAGTTAGTTCTACTTGGCATTATCAAAATATGGAATCCGTTATTAATAAAATAATAGTAAGTGGCATGCCCTTTACCCGACATCGCCATCCACCCTAGCATTACTTTAGCTGTTTGTTATTTTATAAGCAATTTACCATTCAATTGTTTGCATTGAATAAGTCAGAGCGGCTGAGAGGTGTATCGCTCTCGAGCTTAAACTTCCTGTGCTCTGGCGGCGGGGTACTGGGTTCAATCCACAAACCGGTGAGTTAGACGTACATGTTGACTTCCCATTCAGAAATCAATGGCAAACTACTGAACGTAAAACTGACAACAAAATCAACCTGGTGTTGCTCGCTATATTCTGCAAATGACATCGTCTTTTTGTGTGTGTGTGAGCTGATCTTGAGGCGGCTGACACATCATGAGAAATAATCAATCAATCAGGTGCCGTCTCCATAATGAAGGTTGGCTGCAGTGGATCTCTAACTCTGTCTGTCTCTCTCCTTGCTGTACATTCTGTCAGACTGATGTTCGCCCATCTCTTGGTGTTATCTTCCCACTTGTATCGTTGTCTACCTCTTGTTCGCTTGCCCTCAGCCTTGCCCTCCAGTATGGTTTTCATAAGAGTGTTATGTCTTTTAACGTGGCCGAAATATTTCCCTTGCCTCTTTTTTATTTCTTGCATCAACTTTCTTTTCATTTCCCGTTTTCCTAGAACCTCTGCATTTGGTTGTTTCTGTTTCAATGAAATACGATATATTCTTCTGTATATCCACATCTCCAGGGCCTCTATTAGACTTTCTAGTTGCTTGTTCAATGCCCAGGCCATATAATAGAGTTAAATATACATAATAATTGACAATTCTAATTTTTAATGCGTTGTTAATATTTCTATATGTTAATACTGATTTCATGCTGTTGAATGCATTTTTGGCCATTCGTATTCTCTTTTTGATTTCTATTTCATTTCTGCCATCATCTGTTAATACATGTCCAAAATAGGAGAAACGTTTTACTTGTTATAATATCAACTCGTTTACTGCGATGTTCATTGATGACCTTTCCTTTCCATTGCTAATTCTCATAGTTTTCGTTTTTAGGATGTTAATATCTAAGCCAAGCAATGGCAAACTACTGAGCGTAATCTTGCCAAGAGATCAACATACAGCTGAAAGATGCTGGTGTTGACAGCTAAGTCCTGTAAAGGATATGCTAAAAAAAAAAAAATAATATCTAAGCCACATTCTGCAATATGCACATATAATTATTGTCTCTCATAGAAGTAGATGAAAGAAGCAGAGATTAGATGATTCACCAGACAATATAACATATGAAAGGTATAGAGTTCACACCTGGATTCGAAATTATCAAACTATTATGTCGACATTAGTTGTATGCTTGTCTTAAATTGTATAAACACCTTTGGGCATTTCTGTGTATGCATTGATAACGTAGCGGGCACGGTAGCGAAGCTGATGGTCGGCGCCTGGGCTCGTCAACTGCTAAGTTGGGGGAAAGATTGAACACCTATTCCTCCGTGCATTCAAGCCAACAAAATGTGATGATCTTATCACATCGCAGAATATAGCAGGAAACTACTTAGGGACATTAAAAGAAAAACTCTAATGCGTGATGTATTAGGGATGTTTTGTATTTAAATGATTCAGTGCCGAACAAAAATAGGTTTGGATCAAAGACAAAGTAGGTTTGCACCAAGCACAAAATAGGTTTGGACAAAACAAAAAGTAGATTGAGACCAAACAAAAATTAGGTTTGGACAAAACAAAAATGGATGGCAGAAAATAGGAAGTAAGGATGGGTCAAAATTATGACTTAAATGTTGTTAATAAGGTAGTAAACATGTTGGATTATATGTCAAATTAAAGGAGGCGGCAAATGGAAAACTACTGTATATAAGCCCATGGCAGATGCGTAAAGTCGTTTAAGAGGATTTATCATCCCATGGCATTTAATCAATTGATGGAGGATATATTACATTCCGATTATTTCCGGTGAACCTACAGTGACGTCATTCTGATTAATCTCGTGTTCATTTCTATTGGATCTAGCGATAGTGTTGCGAACAGTTTGACTATAATACATGGTAAAGTGTCAATATAGATAAATATATACTGGATATAGCGACAGTGTTGCGAACAGTTTGACCGTAATACATGGTAAAGTGTTAATATAGATATATTTATACTGGATATAGCGACAGTGTTGCGAACAGTTTGACTGTAATACAAGGTAAAGTGTTAATATAGATATATTTATACTGGATATAGCGACAGTGTTGCGAACAGTTTGACCGTAATACATGGTAAAGTGTTAATATAGATATATTTATACTGGATATAGCGACAGTGTTGCGAACAGTTTGACTGTAATACAAGGTAAAGTGTTAATATAGATATATTTATACTGGATATAGCGACAGTGTTGCGAACAGTTTGACTGTAATACATGGTAAAGTGTTAATATAGATACATTTATACTGGATATAGCGACAGTGTTGCGAACAGTTTGACTGTAATACATGGTAAAGTGTTAATATAGATATATTTATACTGGATATAGCGACAGTGTTGCGAAGTTTGACTGTTATACATGGTAAAGTGTTAATATAGATATATTTATACTGGATATAGCGACAGTGTTGCGAACAATTTGACTGTAATACAAGGTAAAGTGTTAATATAGATATATTTATACTGGATATAGTGACAGTGTTGCGAACAGTTTGACTGTAATACAAGGTAAAGTGTTAATATAGATATATTTATACTGGATATAGCGACAGTGTTGCGAACAGTTTGACCGTAATACATGGTAAAGTGTTAATATAGATATATTTATACTGGATATAGCGACAGTGTTGCGAACAGTTTGACTGTAATACAAGGTAAAGTGTTAATATAGATATATTTATACTGGATATAGCGACAGTGTTGCGAACAGTTTGACTGTAATACATGGTAAAGTGTTAATATAGATACATTTATACTGGATATAGCGACAGTGTTGCGAACAGTTTGACTGTAATACATGGTAAAGTGTTAATATAGATATATTTATACTGGATATAGCGACAGTGTTGCGAACAGTTTGACTGTTATACATGGTAAAGTGTTAATATAGATATATTTATACTGGATATAGCGACAGTGTTGCGAACAATTTGACTGTAATACAAGGTAAAGTGTTAATATAGATATATTTATACTGGATATAGTGACAGTGTTGCGAACAGTTTGACTGTAATACATGGTAAAGTGTTAATATAGATATATTTATACTGGATATAGCGACAGTGTTGCGAACAGTTTGACTGTAATACAAGGTAAAGTGTTAATATAGATATATTTATACTGGATATAGTGACAGTGTTGCGAACAGTTTGACTGTAATACATGGTAAAGTGTTAATATAGATATATTTATACTGGATATAGCGACAGTGTTGCGAACAGTTTGACTGTAATACATGGTAAAATTTTAATACAGGTATATTTATACTGGATATATCGACAGTGTTCTCAGCAGCTTGATTGTAGTTAGTTAGTTAGTTATCAGTTGGGGTATCTTCGTTGCACTCCGGACATGTCCATACGTGCTCAGATCCTCCCCCCAGCATATGCATCAGCGTCCGGTGGCTAATAGTGCCAGTTCTGTGTTGGTTGACGAGGCGCTTTGTTTTCCCGATGTACCTCTCGCGTCTGGCTGTGCCGATTCTTACTCCCAGATCTTTCATCCTGGAAAGCGATGTGGAATCACTGGCGTCAAAATCCTCTGTTCTCGCCATATCTTTAAGGGCGTTAATAACACCGGCACGATCCATGGGCTGGCCATCTACAGGGGGTGCAGAGCCAGCCAATTTATCAGCTCGTTCATTTCCCTCGACTCCCGCATGTCCCGGGACGAAGATGAAGGTGACTTTGCGGACAACAGACTTCCGCAGCGACTCAGTCCACTGTCTAATGTGGACAGCTTGATTGTAATGTATGGTGAAGTGTTTAATATAGATACATTTATATTCGTATTTCTCTTGGGGGTTAGTTTTGTAAAGGATCACATTCATCGCACACCGAATATAGCCAACAGGGTGTCAGTCTCCTTCTAAATGGCATGCGACGAGAATGTCACCACAGTGCACGAACCTCGAGAATCCCGCAATCACTAAATGTGTTTACCAGAATCGCATTTGTTATAATTATTCATTAGCGGATAAATAAAGAGTCCTTCTTGTTAGCACCTTACGGTGCAATGTTGCGCTGTGGCAAAGAGTTAAGAAAGCGACTGGCAAACTCATATACCACGATCGAAACAAGTTGGACGCGATTCGGAAGCCTTCCGTTGGTTTTTATATAATGGTATGAGTGTCGGAACTACTGAACGTAAACTTCGCAAGAAATCACAAAAAGCCATACAATGCTGGGGTTGACGGCGAAATCCTGTAAAGGATGTGCTACTAACTTTTAAACTTGTGATTTACTAGGCAAGTTTCCGTTCAAAAGGTTTGCCATTGTTTTCTAAACAGCCGACACGTCATACCATGGAAACCTATGCACAGAAATTCGCTTCCATGTCGCCCGGGCTAATTTCGAACTTTCGAACAGGTCGGTCATTCATTCATTCATTCATTCATTCATTCATTCATTCATTTAGTAGCATGTCCCTTTTAGAACATTGCTCCCATAACAACCGTCCAGAAAACTTCTCGGTCATAAGCAAGATGTCCGCGTCCGAGACATCCATCTGGAGATCAACAACCACATCCTGCACCCATCTTCTCTTTGGCCTTCCTTTTCCTCTCTTCCCGGGCATATACCCTTCCATTATTGATCTCTCCAAACTTTCACGACGTTTCAAGTTACCAAAATATTTCGGAATGTCGGAGAATTATAAAACTATGTAGCATTAAACCTTAAGTTAGAAACACCGACGGTTATGGCGCTAGCAGTTTGAAAACCGCTGCTGGAGAAACATCTCAGCCAGGTACTGTCAATATAAGCATGTGCCCTATTGTTGATGGCATGAGACGATAAGTTCGCAGTTGAGTGTTTCCAGCTGGCAAGGAGCATGACGCTCCTCGTTGACATTTCGTGGAAACCGAACTTGGGTAATATTGGATCAGAATAGCAGGGTAGTGGGCGATAAGTGCCTGCAATCAAGTATTTGTATATACGTAGCTGCTGTAACTGTCGTCATCACTGATGTCTGTCTGTCTGTCTGTCTGTCTGTCTGTCTGTCTGCCTGCCTGCCTGCCTGCCTGCCTGCCTGCCTGTCTGTCTGTCTGTCTGTCTGTCTGTCTGTCTGTCTGTCTGTCTGTCTTCTTTTTCATACCATAATATAAAAACCTTTATCAAATATTCAGTTCTTGTCGCGTGGATTCATTTTTTTGGGGTCTGTAGCCAAGATAGTCTTAGAACCCGTCTATAACATTTGAATTCAAAGGCATTATTGCACTGTTCAGCTTGTTCAGTAAGTGCCCTTGTCTTACAGGCGTATGTTGCAATGGGAAAGGTGCATGCTCTTAAAAATCTAAACTTGTAAGTTACCTCCCCAAGTCAAAGACGAGAAGTCAACATTTTCATCCCACTTTCCTGTCTAGGGGTTAAACCCCTTTCTTTCCCCCTTAAAACTCTTGCCTCGGCATCAGCACACCGGAAGTTTAAGAACGCGCGTTCTTATCCATTCGGAAATGCTGACCTCCGAATGTGGTACTGAGGAAAAATAAGAGGACTATCATCACACGGGAGGAAAATAAAGATTAAATTATTTCAATGTCCTTTACAGCTCTTCGCAATCAACCACGGCATGTGATGGCTGTCTGTGGTTTACTAGGCAAATTTTACGTTCCTTGCTTTCTAATTGCCGACGCACATAACATCAAAATCAACGCAAGGCGGTATGCTTCCAAACCTTCCAAGCTGCTTTCAAACAATCGCATCGGTAAAACGCAAGCCACTACAGGACATTGCAGTCCTCAGACCCACCGAAAGATGTCTCGATCTCTTGCCATGTCCCCTTCCTCATGTGCACACATTACCGATGGGTGTTCAGTGTCCTGTGTCCACCGTCATGCTGGGCAACCCTGAGGCTTCTTTCAGTAACCATGCTGTTCAAATTAAGTCAGGTCTTGGTCCCTATGACAGCGATACCGTATGACAGTAGACTGCACTACCTGCTTTTTGTTAACGTCGTCAGCTTTGTCATAGTCAGATATAACTGAGCGACCGTATGACAGTAGACAGCACTGCCTGATTTTGTTAGCGTCGAATGTTGGGTCATAGTCAGATATAATGGTGCTACTGTATGACAGTAGAGGGTACTACTTTCTTTCTGTTAGCACCGAATGTTTGGAGTTGCTCACCAAACCCCCACCTATTTTTTTAATGCCAAAGGCTTCAGAAGGGGGAGAGAGGTTGGGGAGAGGAGTACATGTGAGAGAGTACAAACCTTAACCTGGTGATAGGAAATGCAAACTAGAGTACACATCATGACAGGGCAAACCTGTCTCTAAACCTTCGTCAGCAACTGGTCTAGGATCGAATCTCCCACTGGCGGACAATTAGAACATTGCTTTCCTAATTCGCAGCTTCTACGGCTTGTCTTGTTCCAGCTGTATTGGTGTTACCTTTCCTCTGCAGTAAACTAGGCAGGCTTAGAGAGGGTTCCTACTGCATGGGCAATACATGGTCTGTACTATACAGCCCAGGTTTTGTGATAAGGAGAGGTATCATGCTTTTTTTTTAATTTGAAGCACATTGCAACAAACTATCGTCTGTCAAGACTGGCAAGGCGCCAATCAGTCAGTCACTATCCAAAACGCGACGACGAATAATATGATCAAAATAGCTTAAGTTTACCAGACAAGTTTTTGTTCACGAGCAGTTTTATCTGATGTTCAGATCCTGTACAACTTTAGCGCTTTTCTTCGTCTTGCCTTCGCGATATTCTAATAATGTTTCGATATACATACATGTAAAATAGATTCTCAAGTGTGCTCTTAATTCGGCAATGATAAAAGGTCGCGTGTAAGGGAACTAATCCCTACGGTATCGCCAATGGCTGTGTATGCTATGGAGTTACATCAAATCTGATGAAAACATCGAACATGCCTTGTGACCTGTCTGGCATTCAGACCACTTTCCTAAATAGATAAACAAACATGAACTTGGTATTTGCATAGCGCTATATCCATCTTCACCTTACGGCAGTCGTGTCCCTTTAACATAGCAAGTTATCATATCAGAAGGGTGTGGCTTGGGTATTGGATGTTATGTGTCAAATAATAGATTAAGCACAGAAGCCACATACAATAAGTTGTATGATTTATTGCCTGGAATATTTCGCTGCAGATTTGTACATCATATGAAGTGAATAAATGAATAATACGAGGGATCCTCAAATGAAAACCTTAAATGTTTATTTTTTTTTTTTTTTAGGTGTATATATTCAGACAAAGTAAAGAACAAATGTATCATTTTTCAGATGTAGTCACCACTGCGTTCAATGCAAGTCCTCCGGCGTCGATACAGGACTTGGGTTCCTGTAGCAAACAAAACATGTATCTTGTACGCGTGTGTAATCACTCATGCACCCTCCACTGTAGCGCTTCATCGGCCCTACAAAATTTGAAACGTCCGACTCCATTCATGCACTTTCTGGAATGACAGGCATGCATCACTAATGCATTTCTATAGATTTCACGCCTTCACTGATCAATAAATGGATAACAGAACGATACTTCTCTTTGGTGCATGTCAAAAGTTGGGCGGCCATCTTTACACTATCCTTATGACATTATCGTGTTCGTCTGCACCGAGACGTCATGACATCCTTAACAACAATATTGACAGTACAAGACAATGACATGATTATTGTAATTTGTATCGCACTTGTAACGTTTTCATGTGAAGCCCCCTCGGAACAAAAACGTTAAATCAATATTACTGAGGGGATCAAAAAACATGAAGAACAACTCGAACAAATAATAATAAACTGCACAAATTCGTTAACAAGTGTCCATATTGTAGAATGATTCTCATCTCATCTCATCTCATCTCATCTCATCGCATCATGTTCCTCTTGTACCTTTCGGTGTCGAGGTGAAGTATAAACAGCGAGAGACCGCCCGCTTATGGGCTTCATGCATCGATATTCCCATGGACTCTGTTATTCCCTGCGTCCATCGTTTACGTGGTCGGCCTCTTCCTCTGCTTCTCTCTGGTCTGTACATCATTGCTTGTTGTGGTATACTGTTAGTTAGTAATCTTCCTGTATGGCCAAACCATTTGACTTGCTGCCTTCTAATAAAATCTAGTGCAGCTATAACCCCCACTTTAGTCCCGATTTCTTCATTTCTGACCTTATCTCTTCTTGATACATTGAGTAAAATGAGTAATATGGTACAACTGATGCGGAGCTTACGGTTTGAAATAGATGGATTCCAGCAAATCAAGAGCTTAAGAAACTGGCGCTGAATATGGAAAAAAAAAAAAAACTGAGAAGGTACGATAATATAATAACTAGAAATACCTTTTTGTGGAACCCACAAAGCAAAAGAAATATAGGGCGACAATAAAATCAACCGAAGAAGAGAATTCGAGACCGAGATCAATGATTTGGGAAGGACGTGGAGGGAACTTCAGTAGATAGCAATAGACATGCCCAAAGCATACTTTCGTGGATTAGTTGGTTTATTGGTTTGTTGGAAGGTTAGCTAATTGTTGGCTGGCTGATTAGTTGATGGCTGGTAAGTTATTTTATTTAATTTTAGTTGATTGGTTAGTCGGTTTATTGATTATTTGGTTGGTTAATGGTTTATTAATCCGTTGCTTGGTTAATGAATATATATATATGAAAAGTACAATGTGTTGCCAAGAATAACAAAAAGGTTTTCTTCATATGTAACTAAATCTGACAATGTGACAACCTGCTTCAGTTTTAAGTGATGCATTGTTCATTTAACAAATGGAAACACAACTCCCGAAGTGCTTTTTGCTGAATGTCCTGCACCCACACAAAGCACCTTGTTTGTCTGTTGTGTCCTTGTGGATTTACACCATTGGCGTGATTGGCACGTCCCGCTAACGGGAATTGAATGACCTGGGACATTGCGGTATTGGAAATTTAACGCCTGCGAGATGGATATAAAACAAGGTAAGTCTTCGTGTAAGACTGAGGGTAAGAATCTTCTGTTTTGTAAGAGTGTCTTTGTGTGTGTGATTACACCGCTATGATCAGTGGAGATCACATTAAGTCACAGTTACTTCAGGATAGAGGAAGTAAGGGTGACGCGGTGGGATACGATGGGCCGATGGAAAGATAGAAAACAGACAGAAAGACAAAGAATTTAGTTTAGTTTAGTTTAGTTTAGTTTAGCTTAGTTTATAGTTTAGTTTAGTTTAGTCGATGGATCACCATCACGGCACACGGGTGTAACCCATAAGTGCTCCGTTTTACTCCTAATTCAAGCCTGAGTCCGGAGAATCTCAGATCGGTGCACGAACACTGTAGCACTGGCAAGGATCCTGAAATACTTTGGGTAGATTTTTAACTCGAGACAGACAAGGAGTGAAAGAAAGAAAGAAAAACAGACAGACAGGGAGTGAAAGAAAGAAAGAATAACAGACAGACAGTCAGTGAAAGACAGGCAGACATGGTGTGAAACGAGACAGACAGACAGACAGACAGACAGACAGACAGACAGACAGACAGACAGACAGGCAGGCAGGCAGGACAGGCAGACAGACAGACACAGACAGACAGACAGACAGACAGACAGACAGACAGACAGGACAGGACAGGACAGGACAGGACAGGACAGGACAAGACAGACAGACAGACAGACAGACAGACAGACAGACAGACAGACAGACAGACAGAGTGTGAAAGAAAGAAAAAGGAAAGAAAGAAAGATAGAAAGAAAGAAAGAAAGAAAGAAAGAAAGAAAGAAAGAAATAACACACAAACAAACACACTCTCCCACCAAATTAAACAAACAAACAACCAACCAACCAAACAAACACAGATTATATAAATGCCCTGCCTACAGGACCTCCCAAGAAGGCAGTCACCTGACATGACCGACCCGTCACTCTCTAACAAGCCGACACTTGTACCACACATCCTAATGGCCCAGTCAGCTGCTGCATTTCACGTGTCCTTCATCCACGGAGGTCGTCTTGAAGCCGCTGCTACTTCGAACCAAGTGGTTGTAAAATTAATGCTGCGAGCCGCCCAGGTTCCGTGCGAGAGGGCGAGAGGTGTCGTGGGAAATCTTATAACAGTAACGGGAGTTAGAGATTACCATCATCATCATTTAGGAGAAATCAGATGTGAAAAAGCTAGTGTACTTAAATATCAACAATCACCTTACTGAAGCATCCCAACTATACTCATGTCCGCAAAACGACAGATAATAAACAGCACTATTCACACCAACCCTATGCTACCATTCTCAAACTTGAACTTTATCCAAACCACACGTTCGCAAAATCAACACATGTGAGATGAGATGCCTGAGGAGAGCTCCAATTTAACAATCCGAGACAGAGTAAGAAATGCTGTTATTAGACAGACAGTGGGATCAACACATTGTGCCACATTTATTGAAAGACAGAAGATCAAGTGGTTTGGCCATGTCGTTAGAATGCACCATCAGCAACTACCATCACTGGCCTTACATCAAAGATCATCTGCGACGAGACCAAGAGGACGCCCAAGAAGAAAATGAATGGACGACATCAAAGACATTGTACAGTCACACGGAATGACACTATCCAGTGCCACCCATCGGGCGTCGGAGCGCAAATTATTCCTCCCCATGACGCTTAATGTCAGAAGTGGAAGATGATGATAATGATCATTTAGGACAGGGGTGTGAAACTGAATCACTCAGTGGGCTAAAACTCAAATCACACGTAATGTTTAGGGCCGAAAAGGATAAACATTCAATAAGCCAAAAATTAAACCTTGTTTTGTGTGAACATTAATATAAATTAAAGCAGAAAAAAAAGAGCTGTGCAGTGTCAATACTGTCATTTCTGTTATCGACAGAAAGGGAGAATGCAACAAAGTCTTTGCCTTTTTCGATCAGCTGTGTTTTCACATCAGTGGCCATCTCACAAACACGATCAACAACCGTATTTCTGCTAAGGTTTACCTTTGCAAACATCTGTTTTTTGTCTGAACACAAGACGTCACACACTTTCATCATGCAGCGCTCCAGAAACTCTCCTTCTGTAAATGATCGACCTGATTTTGTGATCTCTTCCGCCACAATAAAACTTGCTTTCACAGCAGCTTCAGTTTGTGATTTTGCTTTGGTGGAAAACATCTGCAGTGATGTTAGATGCCTCTTCAATTCTTCTACCTTCAGCTCTGCATTAAGGCTGTTTAACTTGTCTTGATGTTCAGTCTCGTAGTGCTGTCTCAGATTATATTATGTGATCACAGCTACATTATCTCCACAAATTAGACACACAGATTTACCGCTAATATAAGTAAACATATAGTCAGCCTTCCAGCGGCTTTAAAAGGCTCTGTTTTCAGAATCAAATTTTCTATTAGTGATTTTAACGGCAATCTTAGATTTTAAAAAGACTGTGCAGCTACCGACGGACGCTTGATTGATATCAGGTAAACCTTAGAGGGAACAAGTGATGTAATATCCGGGCACTACACCACTGTCATGTCTTATGCACCATATCCAAAACGAGCAACTGAATGTTGCTAGGTCACTATAACAACGAATATCCACTCACTACACAACTTTTATTGTCGCTTATTCTGATCGAGGCGAGAACGCTGAGAGGTAGCCTCTCATTCACCAAGGCTGCTAATTAGGAAATTTGATTTGCCCTTTATATCGTGGCCATTAAGAAATATTATTGCCGAAAATTCTCTCTCAGGCCGAATATATTTGTACGTCGGTTTCAGACCTCTCGGGCCTGCTATTATTGTACGCCGGGCCTATTGTGGCCCGCGGGCCTTGAGTCTGACGCATGTGATTTAGAAGGTTCGTTGCAGAACGTGGCTCTCAAGATAACTCGCCTGATAGATTCTCGGTCCATTGTCACTTCTAACGGGTCAAGCATTTTAATGCCCATTGTAATTTTAATGCACCGTGTGCATCGCCGTGTTGATCGACAACTACGAGTTCTTCCAGAAATTAGGCCCCCCAATTACTGTTCTTTCTAAACCATTAGGACAGACGGACAGAATTACAGACAGGCAGACAGAAATAAATAAGATAGTTTACACTGGACAAAGTGTTTCATTTTCTGACATATAATGAACGAACGAACACGCTTTATTTTGAAAGGGTTAAGAATTGGGCTTGCAGGCAAGTCTATCATTCTGCCCTTCTATCATACTGTTTATGAGTTAGTTTTCTTCAACATTCAGATCTTGTACGGAGTAAGTGATCCTCTTCCCCTCTTGAGACATTATTTAATTATCCTGGAGCTTTTCTCCGGGGCATGCTGGTGAGCTCGGGAATGAACAGGTGGACAGATTGGCTGGCTCTGCAAAACTTGGTGGAGTATTGATGCATGACAAGGCAGACGTGGTTGCGGCCTTGTGGGAGCACGTGTACACCTCGGGGGAGCAAATGGATCATCATGGTTTGGCAAAAATGAGGCAGCGATGAGTGAAGAGGGGATCTGGCCGACGCTCGACGCTCAGAGGAAAGCGAGACGTACATATAATCAGATTGCTATTGGTACTATTGGTGTTGGAACTCTTCGCTGACTGCTGAAGATTGGAGACGAAGCGCCTATGGGAATGCCTCGAATGATGCGATGTCGGTTCCTAGATCAATCAATAAATCAATCAATAGACTTTATTTACGCTAGGACAGTGAGTTACTCGGCTTAGGTAATGTGGTAGTTTTCCCTAGACTTTCACTTTTAAAGTGCTGGGATAACGAGTTTCCTTCTCCGTAGTGCTGTAGGAGTTAGAGATATTTTCGTTTCACAAATTCATCCGTGAAACACAAATATCAATTTATATCATTCTCCAAAAGAGTTTTTTGCAAGAGGGCTAAATGTTCCACTGGCAGTAGGCCAGGCTTTAGCTACTGTATTGAGCAGAACATAAGGCATTTCAGCTTGGCCAAGAAAAGGCACAGCCGAGAGGAAATGCAAACTAGAATGACCCGAAAATCTGTGTAAATTAGTGAGTGATTGTGGGAGCGCGTGAGTGAGTGAGTTAGTTGGTTGGTTAGATAGTTGTTTGGTTGCTTAGTTAGTTAGTTAATTAGTTAGTTAATTAGTTGATTAGTTATTTAGTTACCTAGCTAATTAGTTAGTTATTTGGTTCGTTGGTTCATTGGATGGTTGATTGATTGGTTGATTGGTTGGTTGATTGATTGGTTGTTTGATTTGTTGGTTGGTGGGTTGATTGGTTTGTTGGTTGCTTGGTTGGTTGGTTCGCTGGATGGCTGGTTGATTGGTTGGTTTCCTGACTGTCTTGCTGACTGGATGATTGTTTGTGGTTGGTTGGCTGGATGGTTGGTTAGTTAGCTTGTTAGTTTTCTGGATGTCTTGCTAACTGGTCGGTTAGTTGGTCGGCTGGCTGGTTAGATGGTTGGTTGGCTGGATGATTGATTGGTTTGATGGTTATCTGCCTAGCTGACTGACTTGTTGGTTAGTTGGTTGGTTAATCAGCCAATCAGTCAACACATCATCATCTTTTCACATTTAAATATTATGCTTTAAGTGGCCAGATCCTCTCCTCACTATCTCACTCAGCGTGTAGCGACTGACGAATCCAGTTCTGTGTTGACTGAGTATTCCTCTTTGACTCCCGCAGGGCACTCTGGTCTAGCATGACCCCGTCGGCTTGCCATTCCAGAAGCATGACCAAAGTTGTAGTTGATGTGACGTTCTAGCACAGTGGTTCTCAACCTTCTTTGGCCCGTACCGCCATTCACCATATTCTCAGAATGTCATTCCCCCTCCCCCCTTTCGTATTTTCTACCTAAAAATTTGGCCCGTGCCCTCCTTCACCATATATAGAGAACGTCATTTCCCCCGTTCGTATTTCCTACCTAAACATTCAGCCCCTGCTCCTACACAGTATACGTAATAATGAAAGCTAAATTTAATAGCACATACTAAAACAAGTCTAGATGTCCACATAAAACATGATTTGTGGGTCTAATTACTTTATAAATTGAATTTTAGAAAGGTGAGACTACAGAACCTTACAGTATGAAGGGAAAAACAATATAAAGTAATCGGTTTTTGTATTAACGCTATCTTGAAATAATCTTAATCCCCCCACCCTCCCCCAATCCGGAAACCCTAAAATTCCCCCCTGGGGGAGGGGAGGGGAATTTCCCCATCGGCTGAGAACCACTGATCTAGCAGCATGGTCAAAGTAACAGTCGACATGATAGTTTAGTAGCATGGTCAAAGTAGCTGTTGACGTGACATTCTAACAGCATGGTCACATTAGTAGCTGACGTAATGTTCTAGCAGCATGGTCAAAGTAGCAGATTACGTGACGCTCTAACAGCATGGTCAAGGTAGCAGCTGACGTGACGTTCCATCAGCATTGTCAGAACTAACAGTACCACAAACTATATACATACTTTGAATCATTTACTTATTTGATCTCGTTGAGGGCGTTCATGATGTCAGCCTAGTCCATTGCTCGCCCGCATTCCACAACAACCAAGCCGGCAAGTTTATCTGCTTTTTGATTACCTGATTCAGTGCCAGACAAAAAGAAAGAGGGACCAAACGTGGCACACAATCAAATGAACAAGTGTTAATAATGTAAATTTCCCTTCACTGAGCCGTGAAATTGTGGAAGATGCCACGATGATCCTAGTATGGCGATATATCAGGTCACATTTGGCGATATATTGCCGGTCTTCCTGGCCGAGGCGTTAGCAGCTTTCTCCGTAACCCCTAATACTCTCGTGGTTGACGTGAGCGCACGAGAATTGGAAGCGGTTCGAGTCGCGCTAGTGACTTTTGAGTGTATGGAGCCGGTCGCTCAGAAAGTCGTGGCGTGCTGATGAGCGTAATCTAGCCTAGGAATCAACATACAGCTGAAATATGCTGATGTTAACCGCAATATCCTGAAACAGGATTGAAACGCGGGAAAAAAATGGCGATATATTATCCTTTGGCACTACATCAGTTAAATAGTAATGCAGAAACGTTATGGGCGCCCCACGCGGATTTACTCCATAAGAAGTTAGAAGAGGGACCGACTGTGAGTCACTAGTTTTCAAGTGGCATTTTAGAAGGGGGAATAATAATTGAATTCACAGTGAACAGAAATATCGAAGTGGCTAGAGCATGTCTGTCGCCCCAGTCTGCTTGTGGTTGAATTACCATCGAAGCAGATTTAAAAAAACAAATCTATCCACCCTAAAATGGGTACTAAGAAATATCGTGGAAGTAGAGGCGGTGCGTGTCATATTAACCGCATGACCCATCGTCATGAAGGCAGGTAGGGGTGCATAGATAGACACAGACAGACAGGTAGGTATGTAAGTATGTTGGCAGATGGGAAGTAGGTAGGTAGATAGGTAAGTAAGTAAGTAAGTAAGTAGGTAAGTAGGTAGATAGATAGATAGATAGATAGATAGGTAGGTAGGTAAGTAGGTAGGTAGGTTGCTAGGTAGGTAGGTGGGTAGGTAGGTAGGTGGGTAGGTAGGTAGGTAGGTATGTAGGTAGGTAGGTAGGTAGGAAATTAGGTGGAAAGAGAGACAGGTTGATAGACAGAATGACAGACGGACGGACGGATAGATGGACAGTTGGACGGACGGACGCATGGATGGATGAATGAATAATGTAAATATGTAAGTAGATAGCAATAACTACTAAGAAAGCACTTTACAACACAATCTTCCTTACCAACTCTGTGCTGCCAATGCCAAACCTGGACAATGACAGAAAAAGAGAAAAGAAAAATCACAACAACAGAAATGAGGTTCCTGAGAAGAATACTCAACGTATCAAGAAGAGATAAGATCAGAAATGAAGAAATCAGGACTAAAGTGGGGGTTAAAGCTGCTCTAGATTTTATTAGAAAGCAGCAAGTCAAATGGTTTGGCCATGCAAGTAGGCTACCAGTCAACAGCATGCCACAACAAGCAATGATGTACAGACCAGATGGAAACAGAGGAAGAGGCCGACCCCGTAAACGTTGGACGGAGGGAATAACAGAATCCATGGGAATGTCGATATACGAAGCCCATAACCGGACACTCTCACGAAGTTTATACTTCACCTCGACACCGCAAGGTACAAGAGGAACATGATGAGATGAGATGAGAGTAAGTAGATAGTTAGGTTGGTAGTTAGTTAGCTGGGTAGGCAGATAGGCAGGTATATATGTAGTAGACAGACAAGCAGGTAAATAGGTAGGTAGGTAGGTAGGCAGGTAGGCAAGCAGGCAGGCAGGTAGGTAGGTAGGTAGGTAGGCAGGAAGGTAGGTAGGCAGATAGATAGGTAGGTTGGAACGTACGTTGGTAGGTATTAGGTTTGTTGATTGGAAAGCGGATAACTAGTTAGGTAGATATATCGGTCCATAAATAAATGATTCCCAGACACCATAAAGCATTCCTTAGATTGGCAATCACTACAAGCTGCAGCACGCCATACACTTCGCTCAGAATTGCTGTCTGACTGAACGGTATACAAACGATCTCTGCTAGCATTAGGCGAAACTAAATATTCAAAACACGAGAAATAATGGTGTCGGCAGACTGGACTTCTCAATGCTGTTCGCTGAATGAGCATTTATGCACGATAAGACGCATTTGGCTGGCATTATTAACTGCGGTTCCGTTTATAAACAAGAGATTTTACATGTATCATCACATCACATAATCACATCTTGTTCCTCTTGTAGCTTGCGTGTTGATTTGAAGCATAAACGCCGGGAGAGTGTCCGTTTATGCGCTTCATATATAGTGATTCCCTTGGACTCTGTTATTCCCTCTGTCCATCGTTTATATTGTCGACTTCTTTTCAGGTTACATTTGGTCTGTACATTATTGCTTGTTATGGTATACAGTCGATTGGTAACCTAATTATATGGCCGAACTAATCAACTTACTGTTTTCTTATGAACTCTATCGCTGCGATTACCCTTACTTTAGTCCTGATTTCATCTGTTCTGATTTTCTCTCTTCTTGATACATTGAGTATTCTTCTCAGGAATCTCATTTCTGTTGTTGTAATTTTTGTTTTATCTGTTGTCTCGCATTGTCCAGGTTTGGCATTGGTAGCATAGAGTTGGTAGAAAGATTAAGTAAAAGTGCTTTTTTAGTATCTACTGATACGTGTTTTATTAAGTATTGGTGCTATTTGTCCAATGAGTTGGTTTTCCTTATTGCATCTATGTTCGATCTCGTCTTCAGATTTTTCATTTGCTGATGTTATGCTTCATAAGTATTTGAAGCTCTTTACTTGTTTCAGTTGGTGTTCTTTCAGATGAATCAAAGCTGTTTTCTTCTTCTTTTGGTTATACCTCTGTTTTACTGATGCTGATTTTCATGCTAGGTTCCTTATACACTTCATTAGCCGTTTTATGTAGACTTGTAGTTCTTCTTCTAAGTTTCATCGTCATTGGAGTTCTTTAATGGTGTAATTTGCCGTTGATTCTTCTTCTATGTTTTGTTCTTCGCGAGTTAAAGTATGAATAACAGTGGAACAGTTAGTGGAACAGAGGTAAAGCTGTGGAAATGTAAATAATATAACATAACAAAAAGTTTTGCAGCTTTACAGAACATAGTTGTGGAAAACATTACGTTGCGGAGACTAGCCTGCAACAGGAAACAAATAACAAAACACAACATATAAACAAGGGAAGACACTACAGTGACAAAATCAAGACATAAGAAGGGGATGAGAAGAATGGAAAGGTGTTAAATTGAGAACAATGGAAAGAAAGGGGTCTAGGCTTCTGAGATAAGTAGCAAATGTGTTTTGTTTCATTTATTTTCCATCGTATATTGTTTTTATGAGGAGCCGCTGGCCGAGATGCTAGAATGGCGGATCCTCCTTCGGGAGACCCGGGTTCGAATTCTCGGTAAGGTGTGGAGTTTTTGTCTGTCGGGGGGAAAAAGAACACTCTAACCTGCACAGTTCGCGGCGACTGCACTAGCCAGGCGGCTTTAATTCTTCAGGCTCAGACCCCGCTGACATACACCGCAAGGTACTATATTGGCAGTAAATGACAGTGACAGTATTGTTCTTTATGAGGTGTTTTTGCATACCCTGTTTGGATGGTTCTTTGCATATGATGTCGATATAAGTTATGAACAAGAGGGGGGACAAGACACAACCTTGTCGTACTCCGGATCTTGTGCTGAAGGGTTCTGAGTGTCCTCCGTTTGCTCTTAATTCCCTGTTGTTATATAAGCTTCTACATAAGTTCGTTAGATGTGTACTCCTTTAAGGATTTCTCACTATTTGTTTCTATCCACATTGTCAAATGTCTTTTCTTTTCGGTCAGTCCGATTATGCTTTATTCTTTTACTTCGAGTAGTATGAAACAGGAGAGGCTGGGCAAGTGCCAGATTGTCCTTTGGCGAAACCAGGGTTCGAATCCTCGGTAAGGTGTGGGTTGTTTTTTTTTTCTGTCGGGGGCATAAAAAACAACACCTGCACAGTCCGCGGCGACTACACTAGCCAGGCGGTCTTAATTTCTCAGGCTCAGGACCCCCCCCCCCCCCCCACGGGCCATTCACCGCAAGGTACTACTTTTATTTTTGGTTCGCATATCCTTTACAGATATACTATGCACTACAACATCTGCTAAAATCAAAGGCGCTATCTCGTAACACCAAAATCGCAATATACAAAACACTGATTAGACCAGTTGTGCTGCATGGCTCTGAAACCTGGAGTACAACTAAAGGAGACGAAGCCTTGTTACAAACTTTTGAGATCAAAGTCTTAAGACGCATCTTTGGGTCCAATAGGGATACACAAAGTGGAGAGTGGAAAAGAAGAAGCAACAAAGACATTTATGATCTGTTTACGTCCCCGCTAATCACTGGTATCTAAGGCTAATAGACTGCAATGGCTGGGGCATATAGAAAGAATGGAAGATAATAGGGAAACAAAACTCGCTTACACTCAGGAAATAAATGACCGTAGACCCCGAGGTAGACCAAGAAGACGGTGGAGAAATAATATACATACAGACCTACAAGCACTTGGAATTAGCGACTGGCAAGAGAAAGTCAACCAGAGAGACGAATGGAGATGGCTTGTATCTGCAGCAAAGAACCTCAATGGCTCGGAATGCTGAAGAAGAAGAAGAAGAAGAAGAAGAAGAAGAAGAAGAAGAAGAAGAAGAAGAAGAAGAAGAAGAAGAAGAAGTAGATATCCTTTACAGGACATCGCTGTCAACATCAGCATCTTTCAGCAGACTGTTGATTTCTTGGCAAGATGCAAGGTACTATATTGGCTGTAATTGACAAATGATAGTGAAAGTTGGAAAACTCCACAGCTTGCTTTGCCATTCTCAGGTTTGGGACAATAAAAGTTGACCTAGGGAAATCCGCTCCACACCGCACCCCTTTCCTGGCCAGCATGAGTCCCGTTGGTCCTTGACTTCGCGGTTTCCCCGTCTACACCCCGGGTAGGTGAGGTTGACTTGTGTAATCTGCGGGTCTTCGGCAGGCTAATTTTCTCTTTTCACCCCTTCAGAGATCTAGTCTACCCTAACCCTACTGGTTGCAGGGCCAGGAGCAATCCAACCTCGTAGACACAAATACCCAGGGAAAACAAAGCCAAATTCCAATAGTAATTAACCCCCCAAAAAAATATCGGCACTAGATACCATTCTCCCTACATTTAATTGTTGACATTATTCTGTCAAACATGTCCATTTCATCAAGGGAAGTTGTATTTGTTTGTTTACCAGTTTCTCTGCTATTTTCCCGTTTTCTCCTACAGTCTGTCCCGCTTAGAATTAATGTAATTTGTTAATAATAATACAACCTACGATGGGTGAAGTGACGTTGTAATATTCTGTTGTGATAATTTGGTCGTGTCCAGCGTGTGCCAGTGATCCTGGGTTTGTTTCCGGGTCCGGTCAAGGATATGCACTACTGACGAGCTCAACTTAGAGCGAAACTCGAGTCTAGTGCTTCCACATTGACGTGGATGAGGCTTAGGTTCATACCAGAAGACGATCATCGTTGCCAGTAGTGGGTTGTGCTCAATATTTAAATCTCAAATCCCGAAACAACCACATAAATCAATGTAATTTGTGTTATGTTTCTTCCCACCCTTTTATTTTTCCGTGAATAACAAGCTAATGATATTTAGTATTACCTGTCTTTACAAACAACACTCATGTTTAGTATTTAAAAGCTGTAACAGAAAATGCAGAATGTTTAACGTTCAGCCAGAGAGCAATTGTTACAGATGTGTATGATGTGCCGTTTCTTGCACTGTCGATCTATAAGCATGCTTTATGTGTGAAATTAATTACCTACGGGCCTGTCTGTCGACCTTACTATATACCTATTTAACTACCAACTTGCCTACCTACCTACCGACGCTCTTTCTTACCTACCTACCTACTTGCCTGTCTACCTGCCTACCTATCTATATAACTACCTGCCTAACTAGCTAGCTTCCTTCTGTCCTACCTGCATGTCTACATATTTTTCTGGCTGCCTACTTGTCTGTCTATTGCTTGATTATCTTTCTGTCTATCTGTATGCATATCTTTTATATTGTTCCCGTTTTCAGTTAGCCTTGAATGATGTGTGAATGAAATAATGTATGAAAGAGAGTGATAGAAGGGCAGAATGTAAGACGGACCTGCGTGCCCAATTCTTAACCCTTTGAGAATAAAATGTTGTTGTTGTTGTTATATCTGTCTATCTATGTGTCCTTCCGTCCATCTGCCTGCGTGCCTGCCTGCCTGCCTGCCTGCCTGTCTGTCTACCTGTCTGTTTCTTTGTCTGTCTGTCCGTCCTTCTATCTGTCTGTCTCTTTCGCTGTTACTATCTAAAAGTTTGGTTCTGTTGGTCGGTCAATGGTTGCTTGTTCTCCCTTCTTCATCTGTCTATCGTGTTCCTTCATTCCCTTTTCATTGCATACTCCTGTTATATACTCTCATTCATACCGTTGAACGTCTTCGTCATGATATTTCAATGACCTCAATGTTCCCCTAACTGTAAATAACACAGCCCGAACACACACACAATTTTTGTGATTGCCAAATATTTTACCCCTGAGATTGCATAAATGATGCCTGCTAAATTCAAATATCACATTTATTTGTCCGTAGCAGCTCGTGTTCTTGCGATAGACATGTGTGTATTTAAATAATATTGTTATAGTATTTTCTGTACAAGGCTCTTTAAAAAAAAAAAAAAAACTATTGATATATAGTCCTTTACAAAATTATATAGCTTGTTTACTTACAGTTTCATCATTCCAAGAATCTTCCCAGAATTGCCTGTTTTTGTTTTTTTTTTAGATTTTAACCTACAGCATGCATGTTAGTATGATAGTTATTTTCTTACATTTCTAACACAGAATGACTCACTTCTTCAAGAAGAGCGTATGTTTTGTCACCGGATTTATTTTGTTATGTCTGTGTTGTATACACTTTGGAAGAAGAACATAGGAAGTATATTACAGTTTTTGTGAATAAAGGCTTATTTTGCTTGCTTTAAAGTAAAACTAAATGTCAAGGACAAGTCTTGGGCTCCTCATATTGTTTGCAAAACATGTGTTGAACACCTGCGACAGTGGACTTGTGGGAAAAGTAAATGTTTAAAATTTTTAATTCCAATGGTTTGGAAAGAAACCAAGAACCACTATGATGACTGTTAATTATGTGTTGTTAATATTACAGTAATTAATGGGGGAAAAAATCAAAATAAATATGGAAATATCCAGATTTAGATTCTGCTTGACGCCCTGATCCAAACGGAGATGACGTATCAATTCCAATTTTCAGTCATATTTCGGATTCCCTGCTAGAAGAGGAGACAGCCGTGGCATGTTGAACGATGACAGTGATAGTGATGTTGAAGATGATTTTCTAGCTGCTCAACGCTTCGACCAGAATGAACTGAATGATCTAGTCCGAGATCTATGTATTTCTCCAAGGAATCTTCATACCGTATGGCTTAGAGATTGAAAGAAATATTTACTGACTGCTGAAATAAAAGTTATATTTAATCGCAGCTGAGAGCAAGGTGTTCTTCCATTCTTGTGTAAAGAAAACAAAACTTTGTATGTGTAATACTTATCAGTCGACATTTATTTATATTTTGTGTGAAAAGAAGGGAGGGAGGGGTCGATCACCGCTCGAGCTTATCCACAACATACAGAACCGACGTTCCTCAAGGAATATAATCTTCTGCGCCACTCGGCCACGAATATGATAATTATGAATACATATGTCGCACCTGGTATAGAGTGGATATCGAAATGAAGTGCTTGCCTATAATATTGTTCGACACTTAATGCGTTGTTTGGGACAGAATAAACTTAGAGTTAAGATAGTCTTGCCAAACCCAACACTAAACAACTACAAAGGAATGCAAAAGCTGAGATTTGAAACCGAAAAGCTTTCAGAAGCAACGGCTTTTCTGGCATTAGATGTGACTTACTAGTGATTGTTCCTCACATTCATAAGAAAAGTGCTGACTTGTGCTCCTACCTACCTGACATAAACAATTACCTTTGCCGCGGAACGAATTCTGGTGGAACTTCATACAAGCAACAAGGTTAACGTGGCATGGTCACGATATGAAGCATGAAGATCTATTACTGTGAACAGAATATTGGAGAGTAGAGGGCGACGTGGCCCAGATGATAAAAGCGCTAGCACTCAAACTTCTGGTGCGTTGATATCGGTTTAGTGTTTTATATGCACTCAACGTTCAGTGATTAACTGATTATTTGCCATTGGATGATTAATCGTCTTAAGTGACTTCCCGTATCTGCCACGGGCTTATATACAGTAGTTTTCCTTATGCAACCCCCTTTAATGTGATATATAATACATCATCGTCGTGAAACCTGGACAACTTACTCACACCAAGAGAAACGTTTAGACAGCTTTCATATGCGGTGTCTGCGAAGAATTCTTGGTATTAAGTGGCAAGACAAAATCACAAATACTGAAGTATTGGAAAGATCAGGTTGTGTGACGGTGTATTCCATGCTCAGTCTTCGTAGACTTAGATGGATAGGACATCTTAGGAGGATGGATGATGGTAGAATACCAAAGGACATCTTTTTTGGTGAAATACAGACGGGTAGGAGATCTCAGGGTCGGCCTCTACTACGATACAAAGATGAGTGTAAGCGGGACATGATTGATACAGGCATTGATAATGCACATTGGGAGCAAGTCGCCGCTGAACGTGTTGCATGGAGGGCAAACATCAGAAATGGAATAAAGACAGAGGAGAAAATTATTGCAGATAAGTCACACACTAGGCGCTTGAGACGTAAGATGGTGCATGATGGTGGAAATGACCACGTGTTCACATGCACCCACTGTGGACGAACATTCACAGCGCAAATTGGCCTTATCAGTCACATTCGCTACCGCCTTGAGTAAAAGTTATTATGCCTTTTTAAAGCACAAACTATCGTCTGTCAAGACGGCAAGGTGCCAATGATAATACATCATGTCCGCTATTATGTTAACAACTTTTAAGTCTATGTGACAACAATATTTCTCACCTTCAGCCGCCGTCCATTTATGTGTGGTCCAAAGCTACTTTTTTGTTTGGCATTGAATCTGTTAAATAGTGACTTCTCGTTCTTGACTTTGGGATGTAAATTACAAGTACCTCAGAAATCGGAGTGGGTTCACCTGATATCAGGGGAAATTGGTAACATGGAAAGCTAATCCACACGCAAAACTCAGCCTAGAGCACTAGAAGTTGTAGCACATGTCTGGGGTACTCTTTTAAAATTTTGAAAGGACGAAGGTGATGGTAGTTACAAAGACAATGCTTCGTGACTTTTCTTCAAGGTTCACAAGCAGTTGAAATCAATTCATCTCAGGTGTCAACCGATATTTCCGCTTCAAAATTAAAAACATTACAAAGATATGAACTTTAAAAAAAAAAAAAGAAGGCAAAGTACGAAAGTTATGCGGTTAGAAAGACAGGACTTCATGACTTTTCTTTAAGGTTCACAAACAGTTGAAATGAATTCATCTCAGGCGCCAACCGAGACACCATGATTCAACTTAACCGCGCTTTCACGGCTATTCCGTTAATTATTTATGATTATTGATTACACAATTTGAGGCGGGAAAATCCGTCTCTGATTGGAGCTCGTGAGTAGAAAGTATTTGATCTCAGTTGA
This sequence comes from Cepaea nemoralis, assembly GCA_014155875.1. Classification (NCBI taxonomy): domain Eukaryota; kingdom Metazoa; phylum Mollusca; class Gastropoda; order Stylommatophora; family Helicidae; genus Cepaea; species Cepaea nemoralis. The sequence goes on along the minus strand of JACEFZ010010360.1, from coordinate 40,728 downwards.
GTCGGTGCGCGTTTGCACGTGCGTTGAGTCTGTCTTTTACTGTGATATAAAAGAGATCGGCGTGGCTTGAGGTTAACACATTCCCGCTTACATTGGTTTTGCTGATAGCGTGCTAATGGGTTCGTATCACATGCTGGTCAGTTGGACTTAAATGGTGACTTCTCGTTCAGACAGCAATGGCAAACTTCTTCTTCTGCTTCTTCCTCTTCTCGTCCTCCTTCTTCTCCTCCTCCTCCTCTTTCGCCACCGCCGCCACCTCCGCCTTCTCCTCCTTCCTCCTCCTCCTCCCACTTCCTTGTCTTCCTCTTCCATCTCCTCCTCCTCCTCTTTCTTCTTCTTCTTCTTCTTCTTCTTCTTCTTCTTCTTCTTCTTCTTCTTCTTCTTCTTCTTCTTCTTCTTCTTCTTCTTCTTCAGGTCTTCCAAGCCATTCTATCATTTGCTACCTTCTACAGCTCCTTCCATTCCTCCCAATCAAAATTTTTTTTGCCCGAATATCCTTTACAATCGCTGTCAACATCAGCATCTTTCAGCTGATTGTTGATTTCTTGGCAAGATTACGCTCAGTAGTTTGCCATTGCTTTCTGAGCGACCGGCTCACATACCCTGTAAGTTACTGACGCGGCGAGAACCGCTACCGATTCTCGAGCAGGTTACGTTCCTCACATGGATATACAGGATTACGAAGAAAGACGTTAACGCCTAGGACTGGGAGACCGGCCCCAATCAAACTATTGAACGTAATTTGGCTTGTAAATCACGAACAGCCAGTAAAGATCGGAATTAATTGTAACGTCCTCTATAAGGACGTAAAAGTGATATGTCCTCTAGGCCATGACATAATGAAGGTTAACTAGCCAGTTGCGTTCGTCACAGCCAAGCAGTCCAAGACAAATTCCTGACAAAGACCTTACATTACCAAACACTCACTTTATAATGTTGAGTCTTCTGAAAACGGTAATCCTGTCATCTGTGAGGTTTGAACCCAAACCATAGTCTTGGTAAGCAAACACGCAAACCAATATACCACCGCAGCTCTCACTATTGCATTGGTTGGACCCCCCCCCCCCCCCCACTCCCCCCCCCCCACCAAAAAAAAGCACGAAATAAACAAAAACTGTCACTACTAAGATATAAACGTATGTGCAGTGCGCTTTCATGGTAGCGTGCAAGATGCTCCACCACCCAGCTAGACTGAATGACTAAGACTCTTTTGCGTTATGCACTTAGCGCACACACATACACCCACATGCAGTAATAGATAAAACATAAGACAAAGATACAGATGTATGTTTCTAGTTTACAAGCAGTAGACAGTGGAAAAAAATCCACTACATTGTAAACAGGATAAAGATGTGATTCAGAGAACAGCATGCAAGATAGTTTAATTCTCCACATTGTAAACACGATAGATATGTGATTCGGGGAACTAAGAACGAAAACGTTTAATTACAACTGAAAGATTAAATATTTGCAAATAATTATCTTGAACGCACCTGCCTATGGATCAGACTGTGGTCGTTAGTTGCTTGTTGGCAGTCGAAAACACATGTTCTTAATTACTTGTGTATATTTGCATGTACGTGCAGACGCGCGGGGTTTTACGCGTTTTGCTGTTCATTCAGTTAATTCAGGAAGGTTCAAACGGTACCGCGTGAAATATTTGAAGTGGTAGAAGTGTTGGGCAGGTGTGGCGGGAGGTTTCTGCGGCAATCATGGACCCCTTCTGCGTCCATCTTAGATCTCACAACAGAGCGTCGGCAGTGAAGGATTGAGTTTGAAAATAATGGTTGCTGGGACAAAAAACGCTATTCTCATGTTTAGCAAAGTATTTAATGTTTAAGGTGGTACACTTCATCAGAGGTCCACTTTATTAGAGGTCCACTTCATTAGATGCCCACTTCGTAAGAGACCCACTTCATTAGAGGTCCACTTCATTAGAGGTCAACTGCATTAGATGCCCACTTCATAAGAGACCCACTTCATTATAGGTCCGCTTCATTAGAGGTCCACTTCAATAGATGCCCACTTCATAAGAGACCCACTTCATTAGAGGTTCACTTCATTAGAGGTCCATTTCAATAGATGCCCACTTTATAAGAGACCCACTTCATAAGAGACCCACTTCATGAGAGGTCCACTTCAATAGTTGTCCTCTTCATAAAAGACCCACTTCATTAGAGGTCTACTTCATAAGAGACCCACTTCATTAGAGGTCCTCTTCATTAGAGGCCCACGTCCTTAGAGGTCCACTTCATTAGAGGTCGGGCAAGCTGACATTCTGTCCAGTCTACCATTGAGTATAGGAATCATCTCGTACTAATCCTGTCCATATTTAAACATCTCGTGTAGTTCCTGCCGTGTCGTGCTTTTCATCAACATTGTCATCATTAGAAGCAGTCGCGCCAGTAATCCTCGTTAAAAATCAACACCGTCAATCACCATCACTGGCCCCTACGTTAAAGAAGATCTGCTACGAGAGAAAGAAAGACGCCCGAGAAGAAACTGGATTCACGACATCAAAGGCACTCTACACTGAAACGGAATTACAATATCCAATGCTACCTATAGGGAGCTGGAGCATCAACTATTCCTCCCCACGACGCTTCGCGTAAAATGTGGATGTTGACGGCGGGTTCCTCTGATATTTTCTATCTTCTTTCTATATTCCCGAGGTTTTGGACAATACTCGAAGCTTCGAGAAATTGCCAGATGGACCAAAAATAACAAACAGACTGAAGTTGGTAACTTCAGTACTGGGACTCTTCGCTGGTTGTTGAAGATGCGTACTGGCAACTGCCGTTCGTTGCAAACCATCTTTCTCCATCTGCAACATCTTTACCTTGATATTTCCCTCAACCCCTTTGTCTTTTAACAGTTGCTCGGCCGCTAATTTGTCCTTTTCAAACGCGAGTGCTTTCTCCTGGAGAGCTAATATTTCTCTTTCCAGTTCTATATCTCTCTCCATCTTCTGTTTCCGTAATTCCATTTCTTTCTCTATTTTCTGTTTCTCTAATTTTATTTCTTTCTCTCTCTGTTTTTCTAGAGTCAACATTCTTTCTTTTTCTAGTTCCAATTCTTTTTCTTTCTGTTTTTCTAGAGTCGACATTCTTTCTTTTTCTAGTTCCAATTCTTTTTCTTTCTGTTTTTCTAGAATAGCTATTCTTTCTTTTTCCAATTCTCTGGCTTCCTTAGCTTCCTTGGCTGCTGATTCCTGTGCTATTCTGGCCTCTCTAGCTGCTGCTTCTTGTGCTTCTCTGGCCTCTCTAGCTGCTGCTTTCTCCTCTGTCTGTTGTGCTTGAAAATCGGACACCTTGGCCCCAGCCCATGCCATTAGTTGGGTCCTGTCAAACCGCACCTTTCCCCCAAGGCATTAAATTCACCCAATGTGGACATAATTGGTGCACAGAAAAATGTACTAGCTGTGACACAAATTATAAACAATATTTTTATCAATATACAAGATAATTTAATGAATATGCGTGATACAGATCAATGTAAGGGTGCCTGAAACTCTGGAGTGATGATCAAGTTGCAAACATAACCAAAAGAAATACAACCTTGTGTATCTGGTCCTGGTTCTGTTCGGAAAATTCTCCAGATGCTAGGACTTGCTCCTTCAGATATTGGCTTTGGACTGGTGTGTCTGGTCCTGGTGACGTTAGTGTCGTTCTCCAGATACTCGGATTCGCTCCCTCGGATCTTGGCTGGGGTCTGGGTCACTAGTCTGCAGACATCAGTTAGTAGACAAAAAATCTGTTGATCACCCCTGCAATCTGCCTTCTGCAATGAATAATGTCTGTACACCTTGCAATTAGTGTTCGTTAAAGCACCACACAATACTACGGGTTAACAGTTCCCTGGCCACCGTTGCCAGATTTTGAAGTTGACTCTGTCTCATGACGGCGACGGATGTCGGATCCAAGTATGTATGAAAATTCCTGCCAGTAACTGCTTATCAATATGTCCAACTTGTGGTTTACAATGTTCATTTCAGTGTTCCTCGTAGTGATGATGTACAAAAAGGACATCTGGTTGACTTGTAGAAAATACTTCTCTGTACATTCTCTGTTCCTGATGCGTTTGTGTAAATGATTCAAAACAAATGTACGAATTGATATCAAAAGTGCATTGTAGCTACATCCTTGTCCGTCAGTTCTGTTAGTATGAACGGCTAATCTCTATCGCCATGGGCACAGCTATTTATCCTCTAGTGCTACTATTTGCTGACACAGGCACAAATCTATATGCTCCGGGCTTAGTCTCTACCGGACGTGATCTCCATCTTTTGCTATTATCTTCTCAAAAGTGTTTCTAAATCCATGTCCTGGGTCTATCATCTACCGAGACGTGCCCCCATCTTTTTCCAAGAAGTGATACTCTTTTGCTATGTAGTTAAATTTCCTTCATTGGCAATATTTTAGCTTGTTATATCTAGATTTAATTTCTGAATCAAACAACTTGAACTCAGTAACATAACTGGTGATATACATCATCGACACAGTGCCTCAATTTTGAGTTTATATTTTATTTCGGGCAGTATCCCATGATGTTATGACATGCTGGCAATCAACATGATTCAACCATCCCGCATTCCGTCATAACTGCTCATGCTGACCCTACTCAATACAATTACAATTAAAGTCAACAAGCCGCCTGTCCTATCACATGTATTCTCACAGTGTTCATAGTTCACAGAAATATTCCTAACTAATTACTCACGCCAGTAACTTGAGATATTGCGTATTGTGTGACCTTTCGGTGATTCTTCAACTTAAATATTGGTCCATCATATCCTATTTCATTCTTCTGCTTTTGGTCTGTGTTTTGTGCCGATTCACTTTCAGTCCTCAATAAATTTTGCTTCTTCCTTCATTCTTCGTTTCATTACATTTTCTGGATGTTAAATTGTTTTCTCAGTTTGCTTCTCAAAGATCAAATCATGCTGATATCTTCGTGCTGTCCTTCCTTCATGGCTGTTGTTCCCCGTCTCTTTCCCTCTGACGTCCTGTTTCCACGCTTACTAATGTGCGTTCACTGTCCGCGCCGCACTTATTGTAATTTTTATATTTCCAATCTGTATTGTTGGTTTGCGCCGCATGGCAGCAACTTATGGGAAAGCCCCAAGTGATGTGATGACTCAATTACACTCAACTTGACTTTGTCAACAATATTCTCAATACTCTTTTTTTTTTTTAAAGCGATATGTTCACGACCACCGTTCCTGTATTATTTCTAATTATGTTGATTGAGACTTGCCGTCTTGAAAATCGATAGTTTGTAATATGGAGTTATACCTCCATAACGCAGAGCCTGAGCTGAATCTAGAGATCATGTGTTGCCCATGCAGCATGATCCCTCTCTGGGCTTATCTAGTTTACTCCAGAGAAATGTTAACACCAAAACTTCTGGAACAAAATACGCTGCAGAAACTGCTGGATCAGCAAAATAGTGCTCAAACTGTACGCCTGTCAGAGTTTCCATCCTAGGTCAGTTGCCGACCAAGGCTTAGGGCCAGGTCTGCCTTGCTATGATACGTATTCTTTAGGTTCCACTTCCTCGCACTAGGGCAAGGCTTATACGCTCCTAATTGTCCTCCTCCGCCCGAAGCCTTTTGGCACAATATAGGGTGTCGGAATTAGTGAGCTCCACCATTCATTCGGCGCTAACAGAAAGCAGGTAGTGCCGTCTACTGTCACACGATAGCTCAGTCATATCTGATTAAGACCTGACTTTGTTTATTCTCAACGTTCGACGCCCCGTACCATCATACTCAACTGCCAAATTTGTACTATAAGAGAAGCCTCATCCGCTCAATGATTGTTACATCACTCGGCCGACTTCAATGATTGTTATATTACTCGGCATACTTTAATGATTGTTACATGACTTGGCCTCCTTCAAGGTTTGTTACATGACTTGGCCTACCTCAAGGTTTGTTACATGACGTGGCCTACTTCAAGGATGGTTACATGACTTGGCTTACTTCAAGGATTGTTACATGACTTGGCCTACTTCAAGGATTTTTACATGACTTGGCCTCTTTAAGAATGGACTAACATCAGCTAAGTAATTTTTTGCGCACTGCGGTAGAGGATAGTAAGACGCGCAGTTTCATGATTTCGAGTCATACCGAATCGACGGTTCCAAATCAGCTGTCGGCAATTTGGACGCAGACCGCTTTTGCTTTGATTTCATGATATGGCGCGTCGGGCGTTTAGGAAGGCAATGGCGAACTACTGAAATAACATCCCCAAGTAAATCGCAAACAGCAAATGAACGCTGAGATTTATTACAAAGTCCTCTAAAACATGCAATAAAATTGTTAAGTAATTTTGGGGAGCAGCGGTAGCGTAGTGGCTAGACACTCGACTGCTGGCCCGGTGGTCTTTTGCTCAAACCGCTTCTGTGGGGATTTGAATGTTCAAAATTGACCTGTGCCTCCAGGTTGTCATAGCTATAAATGGATACCATGAAATGTCTTTGGCCAAGAAAGGACTCACTCGTACGAGAGCACAAGACAAGAATTAGGGGCAATAAACCCACAAAAGTCACGGACTTCAACAATAACCACAGCTGAAGAGGCAGGTTGAACGAGGCCGAATTTGGAATTTTTGTTTTGAAAATTGGAATTGGAATTGGAAGTCTTCGGAAGTAAAGACGGACGGTGGGACGTTGAACACATCATCCGCCTAGTACCAATTATTCTTTAAGTATCTAGCACCATATACACATTTCCCCATAAGTGTAGAAAGGTCCTTTACTTTACGTTGAAGTTAGTTGCATATCTTTTACAGGACGTTTGCAGTCAACACCAGCAGTTTTAACTGGTTTTGATGTCTTGGCAAATTTACGTTCAGTAGTTTTCCATTGCTTTCTGAACGACCGGTATTCACACCTTTTCGTTAAAAAAAACCCAGCGCAACGCAGTCTGCTGCCAAATTGCGCGCAACTGTGTTTCGAAAGCTGGTATATGGGATTACGAACCGCGTCGGTAAACCTTTCGCTACGGAGCCGACTTAATTTACGTACTTATTTTTATATGTTTATGTTATGGTATTAATATCTGCTTATTGTTTGTGTACTGACAATTTCTATAGCCTCAACGTCCATTTTTATCACTCACGATTGTGTTCTCAGAAAGCTTATCAATTTCACTTCTCCTGTTCGCTGACTTGGCCATAAAAACATGACAAAAAAGACCAGGCAAAGAAAGATAAAGAAATACACAAGCAAGCCGAAGGCTAAGGTAACCTGGCAGGGTGCAGTATCACCTTTCAGCTGCTGACTAAACAAGGCTGCCAGGTTGGAGTTTGCTAGCCATAATGATGTATAGACCTCGTACAGAATCCAGACTAGTCGATCAGTAATATTTAGAATTATCTGCTTTGTATAATCTTCTTGTGTTTCATGATTCTTGTCGCTTCCTGTGTGTTCTTGTTTATGAGTCCTGGGTTGTTCGTTTGGTGCGGCCTCAGATTATCGGATGTTCTTCCTTCCTATTGGTTGTAGATATTTGCTTAAGACATACAGAGAACAGTGTAGTAAGTAGGTGGGTAAGTATGGGAGTAAGTAAGTAGATAGGTAAGTAGTTAAGTAAGTCAGTGAGTAAGTAAGTAAGTGAGTAGGTGAGAAAGTAAGAAAGTAAGTAAGTGCGTAAGTAAGCAAGTAAGTAAGAAAGTAAGTAAGAAAGAAAGAAAGAAAGAAAGAAAGAAAGAAAGAACGTAAGTACGTAAGTGAGTAAGTAAGAAAGTAACTAAGTATGTAGTGAGTAAGTAAGCAATTAAGAAAGTAAGTAAGTGGGTAAATGAGTAAGTACGTAATTTAGTAAGTGAGTGAGTAGATAAGTAAGTAAGTAAGTAAGCAAGACAGTAAGCAAGTGAGTAAGTGAGAAAGTAAGTAAGTAAATAAGTAAGTAAGTAAGTAAGCATTTAAGTAAGTAAGTAAGTAAGAAAGAAAGAAAGAAAGTAAGTAAGTAAGTAAGTAAGTAAGTAAGTAAGTAAGTAAGTAAGTAAGTAGGTAAGTAGGTAGGTAGGTAGGTAGACAGGCAGGCAGGCAGGCAGGCAAGCAAGCAAGCAAGCAAGCAAGGACGGGTGTTCTCTTGTAACTTGCGGTGTCAAGGTGTAGCATGAACAACGGCAGAGTCCCCGTTTATGGGCGTCATATATCGAGATCCCCATGGACTTCGTTGTTCCCTCTGTCCATCGTTTACATGGTCGTTCTCTTCTTCTGGTTCCATTTAGTCTATACATTATTGCTTTTTGTGGTATAATGTCAACTGGTAGCCTAGTTATATGCGCGTGTTTATTCGGTATGTTATGACTGGTCTTACGGTGAAAAATGGATCTGTCCCAGCCGCTCAAGAGAACGGATGAATGCACGTTTGACTAGTTCCTGTTGTGTTTTATCCCGCCTGGCGTCCAAACAAAAATACAACATATGGGAGGAAAGTCAATAACGCATATAACGGTATTATTATTATTATTATTATTATTATTATTATTATTATTATTATTATTATTATTATTATTACTTGCATCTTGTCTTGACAAACGATAGTTTGATACACTTTTTTAAGGCATAATAACTTCTGCATAGCTCAAAGCCTAACCTGAATTGTAGAGACCATGTATTGCACATGCAGCATGATCTCCCTCTCTCTCGCCCTGTCTAGTTTACTTCAGAGGGAAGTTAATATCTACACATCTGGAACAAGACAAGCTACAGAAGCTGCCGGATCAGCAGTGCAATGCTCTAACTGAATACCTGTTGGAGCTTCGATCCTAGAGCAGTTGCCAGCCATGACGCTGAATCTTTAGGTTGCATATCCCTGCACTGAGATTGGCCTTGTACCATCTCATTCGTGCTGCTCCAATGGAAGCCGTTGGAACAATGGGGGAGGGGTGTTGGGTTTGTTGAGCGCAGCCCAACATTCGGCGCTAACAGGAAGCGGGTAGTACCGTCTACGGTCATACAGTAGCTCAGTCATATCTGACAAAGACTTGACATAAAAAAAAAATTATTTTAATAATATAGATGGCTTGTAGAGGACTTTTCAAAGTTTAACTGCATTATATGCGTAATGCTGTAGGTGTATACGTACGAGGGCGAGTCAATAAGTAGGTCACACATTTCTGTGGGATGGCAGGTAAATAAATGTTGTTGGTGTTTTCTACAAGTATCATTTGGTGACAGCAACATCAAACTTTATATTCCCGTTCGCTAGGTGTCTCATGCGCATGCGCAGCGCATAAACACAGTGACGACTATACTTATGCGTGTACAACCAAAGAGCGACGTGCTGATGTACTTTTTTGTGGGCAAAAGGACTGCCTGCAAAGGACATTCATAGGGAAATGCTTCCTGTTTATGCTGACAAATGTTTGTCCGTAAAGCTGTGCATAGTTGGGTAGAAAAATTTTCTCAAGGATGTAAAATTGTTGATGAAATCAGATCAAGGTTACGCCATCTGCAGGGAAGGTTATGCTGACAGTGTTCTGGGATTGTCAAGGAGTGCTTTTAACCAATTTCAAGAAGAAAAGTGACAATGTGAATTTTGAATCGTACTGTGAAGTTATATCGATGCTTCATGATGCAATTCGACGACAACTTCCAGGACTGCTGACTAGAGGAGAGTTGCTTCTTCACGACAATACCAGACCACATACGACTCGATTAACTCTGGAGAAAATTAACCAACTAAGGTGGGAAGTTCTGGAATATCCACCTTACAGCCCCGACTAAGTCCCTAGAGATTTCCACCTTTTTGGTCCACTGAAAACCCACCTTTCGCGAATGACGCCGAAGTTGAATGTGAAGTGAAAATGTTGTTTAGAAACCAGAGTACGTAATTCTGTGTAGCCGGTTTGGGAGTACTGATAAAACGATGGGATAAGTACATCAATATTGGTGGAAATTATGTTGCGAAATAAAGGGACAATGTATGTATAAAAATAAATTGGTTTCAAGTTGTTATCATATTTAGCTATTTTCCTGCAGCCATTTGTGACTTGCTTATTGACTTCCCCTCGTACATATGATTTAGGTGTGTGCGTACATATGGTGTATGTGTTCGCGGTGCTCACTGCGCGCGTGTGATCACAATTATGTACCAGTAATACGAACTTCACTGTGGAGTAAGCACAGCTGTTTATTACTGGTCGTCACAAGTATCCCCTTTCCATGAATGCCTCGACTTCTTTACCTTCTTTAGTCTTTCCATGTGCGAGCCCAATCAGGCCATGATTCGTAAATGTCTTTCTCCTGTTGTGCATTCCAGCCCTTATGCCAAATATATTGTTAAGTGATGATTGCACCTGCACAACAAATACGTCGCTATGTGCGCCAGCCAGACAACGTTACTGCCTCAGGGAAGGCGAACGTCACGCCCTAGGTGCATAGTATCTGTTCACTTTTCAAGGTAGCATTAACTTGACCTGGAGAAAACCAACTTCTTTCCTTGCCCGATCTCTATCTATTGCCGCCTTCGTTCGCTATATCACCATGGACTGGCTGCCTTGCCGCCATATTGCCTCATTCGCACCCCTTGCACTTCTGGAGGAGCCGCATTCGTGCACACGCCAAGGTCAAGCCAGCTCTACTTTTAGGCTCATTTCGGAACTTGATCCTGCCTCCCCTAGCCCTTCTCTGTTGCGGAAAGCGACCCCACTATAATCTCTTGCAATATTGCGCGCCGCTAGCCTGCGGTGGTAGGATTGCCCCATTTTTGTGACCAAATCGCAGTGTTCACGGTTCAAGTCAACCGTTCCAACCTGACAGGATGGCTGGTTGAGTAGACACGAGACAGTAAGAGTGTTTTAAATCTTAGCTAGGTTGGCAGACTGACTAGACTGCGCTCTGAAGACACACCATTGGCTCATCTTACTCCATCGATTTGTTTCATTCGTCGTTGTTGGTGTTCAAAATCCAGCAAGAAGATTTCTCTACAGCCTTGTCCATTTGCTTCAGCGCCAGTGTCCTCTGCTGTCCTATTAATCCCAGCTGCTTCAGTACGGCGTATGTGGAGTTGAAAACCAGACTTCTTGCGCGTACCTCAACGGTGAATCGTCTGACTGCACTGCTGCCCTGCCTCAGACTGATGACCAGGTCGCGGCACTTTGTCACCATATCGATGTGATGCCTCTGGTTTCTCCATTGATAATGGGAAGTGCTCGATCATCGTTAGCTGCCGATCCGACGTATATCCGCCACGTTTGACCTTCTCTGAGACTTACGGAATACGCCAGTATTAAACCGGTATGGAATGCACTTGATCCTAGACAATACTGTTCAGAACTCTTAGAGGAAATAGGCGGCGGAACTTCAATTACCCTTCCCCGTGATGACTAACTACATAAATGTATACATTTACGACAACAAGAAGTGGAAGACACACTTTTTGCTTCACTGAGTGAACTAAAAAAGCCAGTGATATTTATACAAGAGACAACATTGCAGATATAGACTTATTTCAAGTGAACCAACGAAGAAGGAGATACCAGAACATCTGCCACGGCCCTTAAGGACTACCGTCACTTACCATTCCTTCGCGCTATCCATATTCGACGGCCATTTTGCTGGTAGTTGACCTTGTCTGCCGTTTTTGGTCCTGCTTTGAGGATATACATCGGTTCGGCCCTCACACGGTAACATTGTTTTCTCTGTTCAACTTGTTAGTTTAATGCCACTTACTCCTCTAACTACCTACATACCTACCTCCCTACTAACTTACCTACCTACATACCAATCTACCCACCTACCTACCTGCCTGCATACCTAACTTCCTGCCTGTCTGTTTATCTATCTATCTATCTATCTATCTATCTATCTATCTATCTATCTATCTATCTATCTATCTATCTATCTGTCTGTCTGTCTGTCTGTCTGTCTGTCTGTCTGTCTGTCTGTCTGTCTGTCTGTCTGTCTGTCTGCCTGCCTGCCTGCCTGCCTGCCTGCCTGCCTACATGTCTGCCTGTCTGCCTGCCTGTTATCTGCATGACCGTCTGTCTACCTAGGTACCTAACTATCTGCCTGCCTCCCTCCCTGCCTATCTATCTGTCTATTTGCTTATCTGCCTGTCTGCCCGCCTGTCTGTCTGTCTGCCTGTCTGTCTGTCTGCCTGATCGCCCTTCCAGAAATGGGCACGCAAGCCCGTATAACACTTCTCATCTCTCTCTCTTCATACATTATGTCATTCATACATCGCCTATGGGGCTAATATTAGACAACAACAACAACAACAATAAGCGAGAGATAGAGAGAGAGGGGGGAGGGAGAGAAGGAGAGAGAGAAGGAGAGAGAGAAACAGAGTGAAAGATAGAGACAGAGAGAGCGAGAGACTGAGAGAGACAGAGAAAGAAATAGAGAGACCCAGAGAGAAACAAACAAACAAACAAACAAACTTTATTTTCAAAGGGTTAAGAATTGGGCACGCAGGCCCGTCTAACATTCTGCCCTTCTATCACTCTCTTCCATACATTATTTCATTCACACATCATTCAAGGCTAACAGAGAACAGCAACAATATAAAACTTATGCATTATAAAAGCATTGGCAAAATGCGAACATCAAAACTACACGACACAGTAACATTAGATAATGGTCAGACACTTATTAGCCATGTGGAATATACTGGCCTACCAAAAGGGGACTGACTGTTATACTAGGGAGGCAGGGAGAGGCAGAGAAAGAGAGAGACAGAGAGAAAGAAAGAGAGAGAGAGAGAGAGAGAGAGAGAGAGAGAGAGAGAGAGAGAGAGAGAGAGAGAGAGAGAGAAAGTGAGAGAGAAAGAGAGAGGCAGAACATGTCTACACTTAAGGAATACTGTAGTGTAGGATTGTGCATACAATTTTCCACAGACAATAATCAGTACAGCATTGTTTTGTTTACACCAGCCCCAATTCCCTGCTAAATCCCGTCTCTGTTTTGCTCACGTCACATGTTTATCTGTCAACTGACGTCATGATGCTAGAAAAAGTTTATTTCTTGTCAACATTTAAGCCAAACCATGGCCTGCTCAACTCTTCTGGATCGTGAGAGATGTGTGTATACTTTCTAAATCGTCTGCGTTGTTTCATCAAATTCAAGTGATTATTTGTTGTTTGTTGTGGTTTATTTGTGATCTTCGGGACAAGGGAGAGTGTGGTGGGAAACGAGCAGGCCGACAGATTGGCTGAGTCTGCACCACGTGATGGTGTATTGGTGCATGATAAAGCAGATGCTGTCGGGGCCCTTTGGAGTCATGTGTATAGTTCAAAAGAAAGGGTAGATCTTCATGGCTTGGAGAGAATGATGCTGCAGGCAGTGACCAGAGGATCTGGCCCTTACTCAAAACTAGGAAAGGCCAGACAGACACATAATCAGACTACTACTGGTACCATTAGTATTGGAACTCTTCCCTATAATCAGACTACTACTGGTACCATTAGTATTGGAACTCTTCCCTATAATCAGACTACTACTGGTACCATTAGTATTGGAACTCTTCCCTATAATCAGACTACTACTGGTACCATTAGTATCGGAACTCTTCTCTATAATCAGTCTACTACTGGTACCATTAGTATTGGAACTCTTCTCTATAATCAGTCTACTACTGGTACCATTAGTATTGGAACTCTTCCCTATAATCAGACTACTACTGGTACCATTAGTATTGAAACTCTTCTCTATAATCAGTCTACTACTGGTACCATTAGTATTGGAACTCTTCTCTATAATCAGACTACTACTGGTACCATTAGTATTGGAACTCTTCCCTGAGTGTTGCAGATGAAGACGGAGAGCATATGAGAATTTCCCGAGTGTTGTGTTGTCGATTCTTGACTCAAGTCAACTTATTAGTGTTCTGGTGGACTTTATTAGTGCTCTGGTGGACTTTATTAGTGCTCTGGTGGACTCTGATGGAGCTTCAATGCTTACGTCCCAAACATTAGTGGTCATATCATATGGAACTTGAAAAGGGAAAAGTTGATGTCTATTGTCAACTGTTATATAAGAGTTAATATGGGCACTCTTGATTTTCTGTTATTGGCACGTATCCGAGATGACTAGGTTTCTTAGTTTAATTCCATCAAAACTGGTTCCTTCAAGGGTTATAGTTATTTCTTTCTCAGCTCACCCCAACACGATGCTAATCTCAACTCACCTAAACACGATGCCGATCTCAAGTCACCCCAACATGATGCCGATCTAAACTCACCCCAACACAATGCTAATCTCAACTCACCGCAACATGATTCCAATCTCAACTCACCCCAACACGATGCTAATCTCAACTCACCCCAACATGATTCCAATCTCAACTCACCCCAACACGATGCTAATCTCAACTCACCCCAACATGATTCCAATCTCAACTCACCCCAACACGATGCTAATCTCAACTCACCCCAACACGATGCCAATAGGGGGACTGGAAAATGAATATGATACATATTTTTGATAGGGAACGAACAAACAATTGTCTGTCTGTCTGTCTGTCTGTCTGTATGTATGTCTGTATGTCTGTCTGTCTGTCTGTCTGTCTGTCTGTCTGTCTGTCTGTCTGTCTGTCTGTCTGTCTGACTGACTGACTGGGTGGCTGGCTGGCTTTATGCCTGTAGTGGTCCCCTGTTTGTTTACTCTCTGTGTGTCTGCATATCTGTCTATTTGCTGTCTGTCTGGCTGTCTGACTGATACACCGCTACTACCAATTTTCCGCCATTCATTTGCGTTAGATCCAACCCTACATTTTGTCTGGCAATGAGTCTGTTAATGACCAATATTCTTCAGTATTAACTTCTAGTTGAGTCTGTCTGTTTGTACTTTTTTTCTGTCTAGTGAATTTGTGGTGTTCACCAATCCCAACATCCCACATAGTGCCAACGGATTCGGGCGGAGAAGCATTATTGGGAGGGTACAAACCTTATCCCAGTGCGAGAAAATGTAACCTAAAGATTAATTGTCATGGCGGGGCAGACCAGGCTCTTAGCCGTAGTCGGCAACTGGTCTAGGATCGAAGATTCGGCAGGCAGACAGTTAGAGCTTGTCTTAGTGCAGACGTAGTGGTGTTACCTTTCCTCTGTGGTACACTAGTCACGCCAAGTGTGGGATCACGCATGGTTCCCCCTCCCCACCCCAACACCCCCCCCCCCCACACACACACACACACACTTATCAGCATGACACATTATGATAATGCAAACGGAACTCAAACAGGATCCTAGTTCTTATGGCAACATTCATGAATGGTTGAGTTCCTGGTTGCAGCATATAGCACCTGCAACCATCTTCCACTTGCTGCGTAGCCTGGGGTGCTGTAGGAACGTGTTCAACGATCAACACGTGATACATCGCAGTGGGGCATCATTTTAATTGATTTAAAATTGACTATAGTCTTCAGAGTGTGCACAGACCCGTTGTGACTAGAAGACGTGCCTCCCAGCCTGTCGATCACGTGTTCGAATCCAAATGAATGCGGATCTGTATTCTAAACTGAATACGATGCCTAGGTCTATCTAGCCTAAAATGGATACCAGAAAATGTGCGGGGAAGAAAAGGCGGGCGGTGTGATGCTAACGTCTATACTATAAAAATATGGAGTTAACATGGTGCATAGAACGTCTTGCAAGGACCACGCCCCGCAGCGTTAGTGTGGGCCCGGGAGAGAGGGGGGGGGGTGGACACACTTTAATACAATTAGCTCAATGGAAGAGCTTGTTTCTGCTGGGAGCGTGCAGGAAGGCGTACAAGGACCACGCCCCGCAGTGTTAGCGTTGGCCGGGGAGAGAGGGATTGTGTGGGGGTGGGGGTGGACAAGCTAATACAATTAGCTCAATGGAAGAGCTTGTTTCCGCTGGGAGCGTGCAGGAGGGCGTGCAAGGACAACGCCCCGCAGCGTTAGCGTTGGCCGGGGAGAGAGGGGTGTTGGGGGGGGGGGGGGAGACAAGCTAATACAATTAGCTCAATGGAAGAGCTTGTTTCCGCTGGGAGCGTGCAGGAGGGCGTGCAAGGACAACGCCCCGCAGCGTTAGCGTTGGCCGGGGAGAGAGGGATTGGGGGGGGGGGGGGGGGTGGACAAGCTAATACAATTAGCTCAATGGAAGAGCTTGTTTGCGCTGGGAGCGTGCAGGAGTGCGTGCAAGGACAACGCCCCGCAGTGTTAGCGTTGGCCGGGGAGCGAGGGGTGTGGGGGGGGGGGGACAAGCTAATACAATTAGCTCAATGGAAGAGCTTGTTTCCGCTGGGAGCGTGCAGGAGAGCGTGCAAGGACAACGCCCCGCAGTGTTAGCGTTGGCCGGGGAGAGAGGGATGGGGGGGGGGGTGGACAAGCTAATACAATTAGCTCAATGGAAGAGCTTGTTTCCGCTGGGAGCGTGCAGGTGGGCGAGTCCGCAAGCTTTGAACTTGGCACGAAGAGGGCAACGTGGCAGCAGCGACGTCTACTGACTGGGTCAAAGCTAGCTACCAATGTGATGCGATGGTAAAGACTGAGGCCAATTTCCGGGGAGATACGCTGGGTGCCCCGCGGTCAGTTATGGTGTAGTGTCAACGCTTGTACATGCACCGGGTACCCAATGTTGGCCCTCCGAGGGTGGGTTGGCTTCTGGGCCGACACATTGAGCTATCGTTTAGGGAAATATACGATCGCTAACGACCAGTTTACGCACGACAGGAGAAAAACGCCCGGGAGTTATGATCCTGACGGATCCGCCCCCTGAGAGAGTCAAGAAAGTAAATGGGTCTAAACATTCGGCGAGGTGGGATACTTCTGATGATCAGTTACCTCCCGTCGTGATTGCGGCAGAGGTTTTACCACCACTAGCCGAGAAGCCTTAAGACGTGTTAAAATGTTCTTTACTTGTACTGACAGTAACCAGAACGGGCTATGGAAATATGTAGACGGACATTAAAAGAAGAACCATATATCTTCAAAACTACATCAGCTGAAACAAAGGGATCGAACATTCGGCGAGGGGAGTACAACTTCTGATGATCGGAAGCCTATGTTTTTGCTCTGTCCGCTGTGGAGTTTTTGACGTAATAGATTGGAACAGATCATCATCATCATCAAGTGTTTGTAGACACGTGTGGGAGATCACGCTTCTCCACAATTAGCTATCTCCGACAGCATGGACCAATCCATGTTTTAAGGAAGTCAGCATGACCGAATGGATAAAAAAGAGCATTCTTAGACATCCGGTGTGCTGATTCCGAGGTGTTTTTTTTTATTTGGCGCTGGCTCGCTTTTAACTCAAGCGTAGTTCATGCATACTACTTCCAGTATTGCTGGACTGAAGTTTACGTGTGGATTAGCTTTCCCTATTAACATTGTCCGAACCCACTCCGACTTCAGAGGTACTTGTTAATTTGCGTCCCCAAGTCAAGGACGACAGGTCAACACTTCTGTCCAACTTTCCGGTGTAGGGATTGAACCCCTAACCTCAGCATCAGCACACCTGATGTTTAAGAGCACGCGTTCTTATCCATTCGGCCATGGTGGCCTTCGATTCCGAGGTTTAACTCCTACACCGGACAGATGGATTAAAATGTTGACTTCTCGTCCATGACTTGGGGACATACATTACAAGGACCTTTGAATTCGGAGTGGACACTGGTAATAGGGAAAGATAATCCACCCGTACAATTCAGTCCAGTACTACTAAAATAGAAGTAGTGTGTATGGTCTAGGCTTGAATTCAAAGCAGCAAGCGCAGCACACAAAAAAAAAAAATCAAGAAATGTGTTGACCCCGCTCAGTGCCTTGACATAATAGTGTCCAGAATTATCTTTCAATGTCTTAATCTATCTCTCGTTCTACAGAACTTTCCGGTTGTAATAACATGTTTTTGTTTTCTCTGAAACTGATAGAACAACAAAAAAATCAGAATACAAAGAACTTGTAATTGTTCTTGTGGCAACAGAGGTGTGAAATGTTGATATTTAACACAGTTGAAAAGCACATGTCTGTCTGTGAATACTGGAGTATTAAAAGCTCAATTGACGAACAATAAAACAAACAGATTTATTCAGCGAGAATTTATTATTAACGGATTCAGTCCCAAACAAACATTATATTTGGACTAAACATAGTAAACAATGAACAAGAATTATATAGTAAATGTCCGTCAACTGAGCATTAAAATTGTGGAAGTTACATTAAGCAAAACAAATAATACGATGGCTCTAGTATGGCGATAAATTATCCTCCAGCATTGGATCAGTTTAAAAAGATAGGTTATTAAGACAAGCAACATTGAGAAAAGGTAAATATGTTGGATGTGTAAAGAGGCATGATTGTCTGTTTGTCGGAAGTATAAACATGGAGGGAGGCGTAGATGGGAAGCAGAAAAGAGGAAGAAAACGTATTAGATGGGTTCAAGATGCGATATATAATTTAAATATGACAGGAATAAAGGCACGACATTGTGGCTGATGATAGAGAGATACTGTATTTAGAAATTCTTTTACGTGGACAAAGTTCTGCTCAGATTGACTATCTGGTTGATGATAGTAATCAATAGGGCATTTGTGGTAAACTAGGCAACAAACTGTTTAACTAGAATGCTGGTCTAATATTGGGTCGCTGTGAAACAACTACACAGGAAGGGATTGAAGCAGCAACTACATGAATCAGAAAAAGATTAATTGCAGGTTTTTTGGTTTTTTTTAAACCGTCTCAGCCTGGTTCCGAACTCACCTCAGTAATCACGACATGCAAGGCGTTTGTTTATAAAAGGGTTTAAATAACTAGAGTGTTGACTTTATTGAAACGTGTTTTATCCCATATGACTCGGTTTCTTTCCGCAGGGCGACCTGCCGAAAGCGTCGCACAAATAACGAACTCCGTAGCTCCAGCGACGACCCGCATGAGTTTCCGAGAAAATTACACTCGTGAACCGAACGACATAGGTCGGAATCGAACCCACAACTTCAAGGCGAGGCAGGCGGGATAACCACTTGTCCACTGAGACTCCCACAAGTAATTTCTTGTCCCAGCTCAAGGGAGGTTCAGCTCAGGGGCGTCCCAACTCAGAGGGGTTATCTTGTCATTAGATCCACATTGTGGAATGCTAATGCACGCATGCATGTTCATTGTCTGGTTAATTGTAGTTTATGTCGGTGAGCCACCATAACTTTGCAAGACACAATATGCCGTGTTACAGACAACCTGCCTTGCTACAGGTTTGACTACGTCTGGTTGTGCATGTGTGTGTGTGTGTGTGTGTCTGTGTGTCTGTGTGTCTGTGTGTATGTGTGTGTGTGTGTGAGTGTGTGCCTGAGTGTGTATGTGTGCCATTTCGTCTATTTCTGTGTGTCAGTGTCTCAGTGTGTCGCAGTATATACGACTGGCACCTTGCAGTCTTGGCAGACGACAGTTTGTAATATGGAGTTACACCTCTCCATAACACAAAGCCTGGGCGAAATTTAGAGACCATATGTTGCCCATGCAGCATTATCCCTCTCTCGGCCTGTCTAGTGTACTCCAGAGGAAAGCTAACATCAATACATCTGGAACAAGACAAGCTGCAGAAGCTGCCGGATCATCAAAGCAATACTCTAACTGTCCGCCTGTAGGAGCTTCCATCCTAGACAAGCTGCCAACCAAGGCTTAGGGCTTGGTCTGCCCTATCATGACATTTAGTCTTTAGGTTGCATTTCCTTGCACTAGGGTGTATATATATATATATATGTGTGTGTGTGTGTGTGTGTGTGTGTGTGTGTGTGTGTGTGTGTGTGTGTCTGTATTTATGTATGTGCGTGTGTCTGCCTGCTTGCCAACCTTCTTTCCTGTCCTCCATCATGCCTGACTTCCCGCTTCTCTGTCAGTCTCTCTGTCTACCTCTCTGTCTGTATATCTGTCTGTCCACCTTCCCGCCTATCTGCTTCATATCTGTCGATCTGTCTCGTCTGGCTGTCCTATGTTTATCTGTCAACTCCTGTTGCAATTGATTTTCTGGAACCACCATTTACCGCCTATTCCTTTCCGCCCACCCATAAGCCGCTATCCCTAATAGGCATGCCCACTTTCCTTTCACCTGTCCACAGGCACACCTGTCCGTTGGCGGGTGTGTTTACCCAGTAACTCTAACGGTGGTCGGCAACCTTTTGGTAGTGCTGTACCGAAGTATTCTGGCAAAAGTAACTCAGCGTTCCAACCTTAGTTCACTATGTTTTAATCAACATGGGTTCATCCTGAAATCTTGAAGGTAGATAAATCAAGTGTTGGGACGCAGAGGTGGTTCCAAGGCACCAGTTCCGGGTTATATACTGGCCAAGACCTATTGACGCATCCACGTCGAGCGTCCTGGGCAACAGGTCCCTTCGGGGTCCTGGCTAAAGTCAGTAGGATCGCCGATTCCTCCGAAGTCGGAGAGTGTCTGCCTGTACGGCGAGGAACCACCAGTCTACACACCAATAAGCCAGACATGGGACAACAGATACTCACGCAAACCTCAGGTCCTGTATGACATCACACTGATGTTGGACAACAGGATGCCTTCATCCAACATACGGGACTTCGCGTTGGAGCTCAAGCCAACGAACACAAGCAAGCAAGCATACCAAGTGTTCACCTTGTCTGAATCATGTTAAGGACACCGCATTACTTTATAACAACACCAAAATTTAGAGCTATGTCCATCTTACTGAACAGGCATGGCTATTTGCGTTCGCTCGCTTTGAACTCAATCGTAGTCCTTACGTGTTACTACGTCTAGTTCACTGCATTGATTTTTCGTGCGGATTAGCTTCCCTAATATCAGTGTCACTCGCCATTAGGCGAACCTACTCCGATTTTTGAGGTACTTGTAATTTGCGTCCTGAATTCGAGGACGAGAAGTCAATATTTTATTCCAACTGTCCAGTGTAGGGATTAAACCTCCCACCTCGACATCAGCAAATCCGAAGATTAAGAGTGAGCTCTCGTATTCAGTGAGTTATGCTGATTCACAATGGAAAATTAACCGCGTTGGGGATAGTTATTGTTGCCTCCCACTCAGTCACACAGTTTGCATAGGGTCTTGCATTCTCAAATAAAATGTCTAACTACTGACTTTATGAAGTATATAAAAATAGGAATAGCTGTTTATGTACTTAATGACACAATCGATTGGTTAATGAGAACATATATTGTATTTCAGTTCACTCAGCGTGCCACTGACAATCGTTCCACACGCCACACTTAATACGCGTGCCGTAGGTTGCCGACACCTGCTTTATTTATAACGAAACACCCTTTCAATAAAGTCAGACACCTCTATTGTATTAACACAACAGAACCATATCCTTACTGACAGGAAATCGATCAAACGTACAACCTTGACCCTCTGGTATTTCGCCGAGACAGAACTCCATTCCAGTGAAAAGTAAGTGACCTTCGCCTACCCCATCAGTAAAAAAAATTATCAAATTCACACCCTTAAGTTCCCCACTCAGGAGATACATCAGGGGTTGAAGTTGCCTCCCAGAAGATTCTATGGCTGCCTGTCTGGAGATGAAAATCAAGAATCAATGAAAATGTGATCGGGTCTTAATTTGGAGCCCAAACATTCGAAGCCTGGTTATATGACACGATAGAGGACGGTCGCTTTAAGTATTTGCAATAGTGATTGTTGCTAGTGATTATAGGGACAGAATTTATGACATGAATGTTTGGATAGTATAAGGCTGCGGGGAAGGTAAGTGTTAAATTCTTTTGTAAGATGGGTGTGGCGTTGAAAGGAGGGACATAAGGAAATTAAAATCACCGGATATTTAATAGACGAGCAGTCATGTTTTGGTGTTGTTACTGTTGTTGTTGTGTAAATATTTAATCGATAATTGGTTTTCCTTTGCTTGTATCGGGACATAAAGAGTAGAGAGTTGGTCAGTTCCTAAAAGAAGTACGGGGGTAAGTTAATAAAAAAAAATAAAGCTGCATGTCCTTCACAGGACGTAGCAGTCAACCCCAGCATTTTTGCTGTTGGTGATTCCTGGGCAAATTTTTACGTTCAATAGTTTGCCATTGCTTTCTAACGACCGGCTCCTATACCTTTTTCGAAAAAAAACTAGCACCGCTGTGTTTCGAACCCGGGTATACGGGCTCACAACCCGCGTTCGCAAGCCCTTAGCCATGGATTGATTGATTGACTTATTAATTGATTGATTTAAGAACCTACATCACAACATTCGGGCCATTCCCATAAGAGCTCCGTCCCCATCCTCAGAAGCCAGCGAAGAGTTCCAACCCCAATAGTACCAGTAGCAATCTGATTATATGTGCGTCTCACCTTTCCTCTAAGCGTCGAGCATCGGCCAGATCCCCTCGTCACTCCACGCTGTCGCATTCTTGCCAGACCATGGTGATCCATTTGCTACTCCGTGGTGTACACGTGCTCCCACAAGGCCATGGAGACCGGTGTAAGTTAATAAGTCACAAATGGCTGTAGAAAATTAACTAAATATGATAACAACTTGAAACCAGTTTATTTGTATACATACATTGTCCCTTTATTTCTCAACATAATTTTCACCAACATTGATGCACTTATACCATCGTTTTATCAGTCCTCCCAAACCGGCTGCATAGAAGTGCATGCTCTGTTTTCTAAACCACGTTTTCACGTCACATTCATTTTCGGCGTCACTCGCGAAGTCTCCAAGGTGGGTTTTCAGTGTTTATGCTGACAAATGTTTGTCCCGAAAAGCGGTGCATAGCGCGGTAGAAAAAGTCACGAGGGCGAGTCAATAAGTAAGTCACACAGTTCTGTGGGATGGCAGGTAAATGAAAACAAAGCACGCAGTTCTATGCAGCCGGTTTGGGATGACTGATAAGACGATGAGATAAATGCATCAATGTTGGTGGAAATTATGTTGAGAAATAAAGGGACAATGTATGTATAAAAATAAACTGTTTCAAGTTGTTATCGTATTTAGTTATTTTTCTACAGCCATTTGTGACTTACTTATTAACTTACCCTCGTATGTGTTTGCTGACCTTAATAGACGAACAGTCATGATGACGATGTTGTTGTTATTGCTATGTTATCAATTATAGTTCATTAATTGGTTTTTCTGTGCTGGTTGAAGGACATATACTGTAGCTAACTGCTCGATTCCTTGAAGCAATATGTGTATGCTTACCTTGTTCTTTGTCTGATTTATTTATTTATTTATTTATTTATTTATTTATTTATTTATTTATTTATTTCGTTTGTTCGCTTTGAACTCAAATAAAGTCCATTCACGTGCTTTTACTTCTACTGCATTGGACTGATTTTGTTGTTGTTGTTTTGATTTTTTTGCGTGTGGATTTGTTGATAGCTATTTTGATTGAATGACTTATTGACTGACTGACTGGCTGATTGAAAGGATGCCTGCTTCATGTTGTGCTTGATTTATTTGTTTTTGATTTAAGGATTATGTTTCATCATACTTGTAATCATGTGATTTCTTCATTCATTCTATCAACTCATAGTAGCAGATTGTCAGCCCAGGGCACAAACATGCAGCACCAGTAAAGAAACTAGTATGTGTATGTTTTGCATATCCTTTACAGGACATCGCTGTCAACATCAGCATCTTTCAGCTGTATGTTGATTTCTTGGCAAGATTACGCTCAGTAGTTTGCCATTGCTTTCTGAGCGGCCGGCTCAGTTATCCCGCAAGTCACCAGCGGGGATCGAACCGCTCCCAGCTCTCGCCCCGCTACGAGACTCTGCGTGATAAACGGGATTACGGAGAATGTGTTGTAACCTCTCGGCCAGAGAGACCGGCAGTGTGTGTATATGAGAATCAAATATCGGCATATTGTATTTGAGTATTTAGTGCCCTGGTCTGTTTTGTTGTGAAATGTACCCAAGCCAGTAGACTATTCAGAGTGCTTTGTACGATTCCCAGTTGCCCAGGGGTTTATAGCTTGCACGCGGGACCTCCTGTCAGTGTGCCTTTAACAGAGAAGGCTAGGCATCCTCTTCACTGCCATACCCGGTTGTGAACTGTCTGTCACAGAGGTCACGCCGTTTTTAAACTTCCTCCTCCACTCATACACTTGGTGGACTGACAGGCACGCATAACCATACTGGACCTTTATTCGCCGATGAATTTATACGGGTTTTACCCCTTCACTGATTAAAAAACCGGATAACATAAATCTGCTCCTTTTTTCTTTTTTGGTGCATGTCAAAAGTGGGGCGGCCATCTTTGGACTGTCCTTATGACATCACCGTATACGACTGCACCTTTAACAATCTTGACATTCTTAACAACAATATTAACAGGTTACAAGACAATGGCATGGTTATTGTAATTACTATAACACTTTTAAGGTTTTCATTTGAAGCCTCGTATATTTCACTTAATTCCGCTATTGATTGTTTCTATGGAGTACACAAACAGCTCTCCCTGCCACCAGAACCTTGTTTCTAATGTACGGTTTCATCATTCCTCTTTCTCCCTAACATTTCCAAAATGTTTATGTTTTTAAAGCCCTCTCGTTCTGGTCCATGCCTTTAGAAGTTGGGCGGTAATTACGAAACCTGAAATTCTAACCGGGCCTGAAGTTCAGTAATACGTCTGAGAGGTTTCATTTTGAAAGACGTGCCCTCGGGTCACGAGAAGAGCAATTTCATCCAGTGTTAGTCTGGGACTTTGATACATTTTAGTCTCTAACGTGCCAGATCTGGGGGTTTGAGGGCTGAGTATCAACTGTCGTTCGGAAAGCACCGTTAAGAGGGGTCGCTGGTAAGATACTTTAGATAAGGTAATGCTAAATATATTTAGGGCCGGTCTCCCTGGCGAAGGTGTTAACGTCTTTATCCGTAATACGTATATCCATGTCTGCAACGCAGCTGCGCGAGATTCGGCAGCGGATCGCGTCGCGTTGATTACTTACGGGTTATGTGAGCTGGTCGCTCAGAAAGCGATGACAAACTACTGAGCGTAATCTTGCCTAGACATCAACAGCAGCTGACAAATGATGGTGTTGACTGGAATGTCCTGTAAAGTGTGTGCGAAATATATATATATATAGGAAACGAAATGACTGGAACACTCTTAGCTTATGGTGTCTCCATCACTGCAGTTTATGTGACTGGCTATTCTGTCAAAATAAAATAACAACAGATGAGGTGTTATTGCGTTTTACGTTTTGTCTGAGCATGGGTACTCGCTCGGCAGATGGCCTGTTGGTCAGGGTTCGAACCCGCACTGAGAGGGATTTTGAAATAGACCTATGCTCACACGTTGACACAGCATGCAACCCTTTTACATTCTTTATGGAGCTTTAGCCATATGGTGCGGACCTAGTATTTTCTAGAATAATCAGCGCTTGGCGGCTAATGTGGTATCACGCCGGTCGCCTTTACTCCCGAAGACATTTCATGGTACTCATTTTAGGCTAGGTCCACCATTGAGCCCAGGTTAATTTTGAAACTTCGAATACGTCCTGATTCGGACTGAACTCTTGACCACCGGTCCTCGCTACTACTCGTAGATATATACATACACATGAGGCGACTTTAAATGAATACCTTAAAAGTGTGATAGATATAACAATAACATGCCTTTGTATTGTAGCCTATCAATATTGTTAAGAAAGTCTAGAGTGTTAAACACGTGACATTACGGTGGAGATAGAGACGATAAAGTCATAAGGACAGTTTAAAGATGGCCGCCCTACTTTTGACATGCACCAAAGAGGAACAGTGTTATGTTATCCGCTTTTTAAATTAGTGAAGAGGTTAAACCTATAGAAATGCATCGCCGAATGAAGGTCCCAGTATGGTGATGCATACCCAGAAAGTAAATGAGTGGAGTAGGAAGTTTCGACTCGCAATCAAATCCAAACGACGTGGGCTTCTGAGTAAAAGTTTCAATAAGCAACACGACAATGCTCCACCCCCATACTGCCCGTGCACATATTATCCACTATGATGAAGCCTCCCAAGGACTAGACATACAATAGGTTTGAAACCTAAAAGAGACTCACAGCAAATCCAATCTACCAACGCTTTGACTTACTCATATATATATATATATATATATATATATATATATATATATATATATATATATATATATATATATATATATATATATATTCCAATTCTATTCCAATTCCAATTCCAAAAACAAAAATTCCAAATTCGTCCTCGTCTAACCTGCTTCATCAGCTGTGGTTATTGTTGAGGATCGTGGTTTTTGTGGGTTTATTCACCCTAATTCTCGTCTTGTGAGTCCTATCTCGGACTGGTGATGTAGCGTTTGTGTCTGTGACGTCAGCAGTGGTCGGCGGCTATCCTTTGTGCTCTTCTGTTCTTGTGGTTTTCTTTGTTGGTGTAGGCTCCTGGCTCGTCTGGCTGCAGTCCTTATAAGGACTATTAAGGACCGATATATATATACATATATCCACGTCAATATGGAAGCACTATACTCGAGTTTCGCCCTCGTTTGAGCTCGTCAGTAGTGCATATCCCTGACCGGATCCGAAAACAGTCCCGGACCACGCGTGTGAAGCGGGTGTGTAACCACGCGGCACACACTGGACACACCAAATTATCACAACAGAATATCACAACGCTACCCATCGTAGGCTATGCTCAAGATTGCCCAATCGCCGCGACCGACGTCCGTCAATCGATGGGACCCGAACGATCAGGACTTCTCACTGGCAAGGAACACCAGGCCTCCTAAATCCAGTGAGCAATAATCAATTGATTATGTGGTTGTTTCGGGATTTGAAATTTAAATATTGAGCACAACCCACTACTGGCAACGCCGATCGCATCCTGGTATGAACCTAAGGCCTATCCACGTCAATATGGAAGCACTATACTCGAGTTTCGCCCTCGTTTGAGGAC
The DNA here is from genome assembly GCA_014155875.1 of Cepaea nemoralis. NCBI lineage: Eukaryota > Metazoa > Mollusca > Gastropoda > Stylommatophora > Helicidae > Cepaea > Cepaea nemoralis. The sequence goes on along the minus strand of JACEFZ010010360.1, from coordinate 13,912 downwards.
GTCGGTCGCGGCGATTGGGCAATCTTGAGCATAGCCTACGATGGGTAGCGTTGTGATATTCTGTTGTGATAATTTGGTGTGTCCAGTGTGTGCCGCGTGGTTACACACCCGCTTCACACGCGTGCTTCGGGACTGTTTTCGGATCCGGTCAGGGATATGCACTACTGACGAGCTCAAACGAGGGCGAAACTCGAGTATAGTGCTTCCATATTGACGTGGATAGGCCTTAGGTTCATACCAAGATGCGATCGGCGTTGCCAGTAGTGGGTTGTGCTCAATATTTAAATTTCAAATCCCGAAACAACCACATAATCAATATATATATATATATATATATATATATATATATATATATATATATATATATATATATATATATATATATATATATATGAGTGAGTCAAAGCGTAGGTAGATTGGATTTGCCGTGAGTCTCTTTATATATATATATATATTGGCACCTTGCCGTCTTAACAGACGATAGTTTGTGCTTTAAAAAGGAATAATAACTTTTACCTATGGCGGTAGCGAATGTGACTGATAAGGCCAATTTGCGCTGTAAATGTCCGTTCACAGTGGTTGCATGTGAACACGTGGTCATTTCCACCATCATGCATCATCTTACGTCTGTGACTTATCTGCAATAATTTTCTCCTTTGTCTTTATTCCATTTCTGATGTTTGCCCTCCATGCAACACGTTCAGCGGCGACTTGCTCCCAATGTGCATTATCAATTCCTGTATCAATCATGTCCCGCTTACACACATCTTTGTATCGTCCCTGAGATCTATTACCCATCTGTAATTCACCAAAAAAGATGTCCTTTGGTATTCTACCATCATCCATCCTCCTAAAATGTCCTATCCATCTAAGTCTACGAAGACTGAGCATGGAATAAACTGTCACACAACCTGATCTTTCCAATACCTCAGTATTTGTGATTTTGTCTTGCCACTTAATACCAAGAATTCTTCGCAGACACCGCATATGAAAGCTGTTTAAACGTTTCTCTTGGTGTGAGTAAGTTGTCCAGGTTTCACTGCCATAAAGAAGAGTACTAAGGACACAGGCTTGATATATATATATATATATATATATATATATATATATATATATATATATATATATATATATATATATATATATCTTCTTCTTCTTCAGCGTTCCGATCCATTGAGGTTCTTTGCTGCAGATACAATCCGTCTCCATTCGTCTCTCTGGTGACCTTCTCTTGCCAGTCGTTGATTCCAAGTGCTTGTAGGTCTGTATATATATATATATATATATATATATATATATATATATATATATATATATATATATATATATATATATATATATATATATATTATCTCTCCACCGTCTTCTTGGTCTACCTCGGGGTCTACGGTCATTTATTTCCTGAGTGTAAGCAGTTTTGTTTCCCTATTATCTTCCATTCTTTCTATATGCCCCAGCCATTGTAGTCTATTAGCCTTCATGATACCAGTGATTAGCGGGGACTTAAACAGATCATAAAAGTCTTTGTTACGTCTTCTTTTTCCACTCTCCACTTTGTGTATCCCTAATGGGTCCAAAGATGAGTCTTAAGACTTTGTTCTCAAAGGTTTGTAACAAGGCTTCGTCTCCTTTCGTTGTACTCCAGGTTTCAGAGCCATACAGCACAACTGGTCTGATCAGTGTTTTGTATATTGTGATCTTGGTGTTACGAGATAGCGCCTTTGATTTTAGTAGATGTTGTAGTGCATAGCATATCTTATTTCCAGAATTGATTCTAGTTTGTATTTCTTGCCTTATGATGTTGGAGCAGTTAAAGATTGTACCCAGGTATTTGTATGTTTCCGTTCTTTTAATGGTCATATTATATATTTGTATGTGGCCAGCGTTTTTAGCCATTCCTTCTCTTGAAATTACCATATATTCTGTCTTATCTTGGTTATCAACCAAGATAAGACAGAATTGCGTTGAGTTGCGCTAAGAAACGACATAACTGCACTTAGGACATTACCACACGTGCTCTGTCCCCTAGTTCAACAGCCAGCAAAGAGTCACACTGCTAAGTGTTCCAACTGCCATCTGATTTGAAAGTTTTTATTGTCTTCCCTGTAAGTCTCGAGATTGGTCAAGAACCCATGCCGATCCCCCGCCATATAATTCTCTCCACATACGGGTGCTCAGTTTGTTCCATCGCTTTCTCCACCTGGTATGTATATATTTCTTCTGTGACAGTAAATAGTCCTTTTATGAAATTGCATATTCCTTCTTTGAAAGTATACAGTCCTTCTGTGACAGTATATACATTCCTTGTGTGAAAGTATATATATTTTTCTGTGAATATATATATATATATATATATATATATATATATATATATATATATATATATATATATATATATATATATATATATATATATATATATATATATATATATATATATATATTCCTTCTCGGAAAGCATATTTTGAACAAGCATTTTGATCCTGGTCCGTTGAAGATCTTCGGGGTCATCACACCCCGGCAACAAATGTATCGCTTCTTTTACTGGTTTAGTTGCCTCATGCCATTTCGTGCCTATGGAGTCTTCGGCATCTTACGTCCATCTTCATGCTGGTCCCCGTTCTCCAAGAACCATGCCTGGATCACTGTTCTTTCTAAAGCACTTTTAATATGGCCAAAGGATTTCAATTTCTGAAACCAAATAATGTCTGATTTGAGAGAAAGAGTACGCCAGAGAAGAACAATGGATTGACGACATCAAATGCGTTGTACAATAGCACGTAATCACACCATCTGATGTCATCCACCGGGTGCTGGAGCATCAACTGTTCCTTCCCACAACACTTGACGACAAAAGTGGAAGAAGATAATAATGATGTCAGTTTCCGAGACATATGTATGTGTGGAATATCGGTGTTTCTTCGTTTTGTTTTTTTTCTTCGTTGCTCAAGTCGCTTCAGAAGTCACAGATAGTGAAAATTGTATGGATTTTGTTGCCCTGGCCATGCGGCAGTGCGGGTTGGGGGGGGGGGGAAGAGAGAGAGAGAGGGGGGGGGGATGAACAGGCTAATAGGCTGGTAGGGAAAGCAGCGCTTGGTAGTAGATTACTTATGGACAAGGGGGATGTGATCGTGTGTCTGTGGTACGAGGTGGAGAAGGTGGGAGAACAGATTGAGAACCCGTATGTGGAAAGGATGAGATTGTGGAGGATTGGTAGGGGTTCTAGTAGAATTTCAAAAATGAGCGGGAAGACCAGGAGAACTTTCAATCAGATAGCGGTGGGAACGATTAGTACTGTGACTCTTCGCTGGCTGTTGAACGAGGGAAAGGAGCGCGTATGGGAATGTCCTGAGTGCAGTGATGTCAGTTCTTAGCTCAACTCAACTTCACTCAATTTTCTTCGTTTTGGTCCACGGTTTTATAGAATTATTCTGTAACATTTCAACTCAGATTCTCCCATTTTCTTCTGCAGTGATAGCGAAATGGTCAATGACACATCGTATGTTGCCACTTGAATGATGAATATTACCCCAAGAAAAATTACTTTAATGTTTTCCAGAAATATATATATGTATCTTGAACTATATCCCAGCAAAATGTACATTTTATACTTCAAAATTAAAAAAAAAAAAAAGCAAATCTCATTTTAAATATTTCTTGGTAATTATTATTTTAAATGAGATCAATTTTTTTTTTCTTTTTAATTATTTTTAAAATTAGAAAGATAGAAGTTTCTAGTATTATATTTCTGTAACCGTGCCAGTTCCTCGAAAGTAACAAAGCTGTGATCCATGGGTTATTAATCCATGAGAAGTGGTTATGGCAGTAATCTTCGCGTTGTTCTAAACACCTGGTTAACAATTTTTAACAAATCAGCATAACTCACCCAATTCGAAGAATCTTCAACACACACACGCGTTGGTCACTTTTCTGGATTCATCCATGATATTTTATTTTTTGGAGCTTAGGAAATTTAATAATATAAATTCGGAACATTCAAACCATTCCTACAATTGAAATTAACATTCCAGAAGTAACCCCTCTCGTTAACGCTTATCTGACTATCACCAAAATGGAACGCGTGTTGCCTCTATCAATCTAAAAACCGAACTGCTGTTGTCAATGTTTTTGTTGATACCCTGACGTATTTCTGCCACGAAGACGATGTGCGTCTTCATGCAGTGCTTCCTTGGCTTCCTCCACTAAATAGGAGAAAACCAAAGACATACCCGGCGCCGCATCTTTACTGCCTTATCCGACCTCCCATTATTTCCTTTATAACAATGCTCTGTTATATTTCACTATATTCTCAAAATACGTTATGAGTTTATTGGAGATAAAGAACACATGAGAACGAAGTTTGTGGAGAGGCATGATCGCTTAAGTCAGGTGGCAGGACACATAATGATGGTTTAGTTTCCATTCCGGTAGACAAGTAGATCATGCATGTCGATGATACCTGTGAGGTCTCAGAAAGTGAGTGCAGGGAGTCAGTACTCTTTGTCTGGCATGATATATGGAGTTTGCTGTGACCCTCTTTTAGGTTTAAAACCTATTACGTGTATCGTCTTCGGGGGGGGGCTTCAACTTAAACTTCGTGGAGCCCGTGTTAAACTGTGTTAGCCTCTCCTGGCAGCTGTGTATGGCATTTGTTGCCCTAGAACAGGGGTGGCCAACATGAGGCCCGCGGGCCGCATGTGGCTCGCCGGTAGCTATGTTGCGGCCCGCGGGGTGGGAAGCGACGATGTGGTCGAGGCTGTAGCACGCTTGCTTGTTTACTTTAATTTACCAAAAAGAAAAAAAAAAGTAGGTGCATGGCCCGGCAGGAAATATTATTTCTGAAATTGGCCCGCCTGCTGAAAAGGTTTGCCACCCCTGCCCTAGAGCTTCAATATAATCTTAGCCGTTCTATTCACGTGGGCTCTGTATGACATTCGTTGCCCTTGAACTTCAATATAATCTTAGCCGTTCTATTCACACGGGCTCTGTATGACATTCGTCGCCCTAGAGCTTCAATATAATCTTAGCCGCTCTATCTACATGAGCTTTGTATGACATTCGAATGCTCCAAAGATTCAATATAATCGTAGCCGATCTGTTTACATGAACCCAGGATGATATCCGTTGTCCTGCAGGTCAGCATGGTCGAATTGATAGGAACGCATGTTCCTAAACATCCAGTGTGCTGACGCCAAGGTTAGTGGTTCATCCCCTACACCGGACAGCCGGACTAAAATGTTGACCTGTCGTCCTGGACTTTGGGACTGTGGGATAAGGATTTTAATTTCTGAGAATGATTCGTTAAAATGTCTAGGGGGTTTTATTGATTCTCTGGTCACTGGTTAGAATGCAGGGTGATCAGGGATATTTACCACAAATCCCAGGAGAAAAGAGTTCAATCCTTGAAACAATGGCATCTGTGTGTAGGTTTCCCTTCCCACTTCATCACCCTTTACATTGTCTATAGTGCTAGAAGGATATTGATTGCTCACAACATATAAACAACCACTTGTTGGACACCACATTTACTTGATGTACACAACACTTTTGGACAAACAGTTCACGTATTAACTCAAGATCTGCAGTTACATATATATAGATGTGTAATAAACACTATGCATTTTCAGACAGGCATGGGAATGATGTGCAGTATTACAACATAGTACCCAGTGACCCCCCCAAAAAAAACAACAATGGTATTACAAACAACACAGCAACCACAAATTGGGTCTACTTTCCTTGTCCCTCATTAAGGCAAATAAAGATATTAAATAGAACCCAACATAACATGTTTCTGACACCTTTTACCATTCTCTCGTTGTTAAAAATAATGAGTTGGTGTCAAAATACTATACCATCTATACCATTGGAAAAAAAAACTACTGACCTGTTACCTTCAGAAAAAAATTACCAACACATAAACAGCATTTTGTACTAATTAAATTAATTAATCGAGTCTATCTCGTGGTGTGCGGTTATGGGTTCACCTTTGCTGTCGATTAGATCCTTTTCCCCATTATCTGGGTACCGAATTACTGCACTCAGTTATGTTCTTACTATTTAGTCACTGGTAATTGGCTGGTGCAAATCATACTTTATAATCCAAAATAGAAATTACACACAATCACAAATCCCTCCGCGGGCTAGAATATTCGAGTACTCTGTTGCAGTAGGCTCGGTGTCTTTTTTTTTTGAAATTTGGGGCCTCAGGTTGGTCTAACTTTCCGGAATTTCCACTTAAGCTCTGCAGAAGGTACTTTACCATCTCACCATACATGGTGCCAAGTAGACGTCCATTCAGCTGCTCTGCTTTTAATATCAGAATCCCAAGTAGTTCAACAAAGATTTTACACCCACCAAGTCGCGAGTCTATAACCCATGGCATTTGGGTTGACATTGGACCAGCAAAGAGTTAGTCGTTGTTATCTAGTCCAGTGTAGAACTTTATATGACTGAGAGGCATCTCATGGTAGTATCTGTGACTAGGGCCACAATTGATCTATACCTACATATATCCACAGATGAATAAATCCGGCACAGTAACAGGTTTGCAAACAATTGGATGATTCCTCTTGTTGCTGATGTAGAGACATTTAGCTGCTTTCATATGGTCTTTTATCTGATGGGGTTCAGGGTTTGGAACCTTGATGTCACACGTTTCTCTTGATGATGATATCACGAAGTTCTCACGATGATACTGTTCATGATATTGATGATAAGTTTTGTGTGATGGTCGTTGTCTAGGTAACGATGTTCATGGTGTGTCAATGGAGATATCTGTCTTGCAATGTAACTCACCCCCGCAGTGCATATTCACCAGGCATTAAACAAGATTCCGTTGGCGCACATAATCCTTTATTACAAAAATAAGACGGACAAACGGAACATGTTTATACATCCAGAAACATAATGTCATCCATAGAATATAAATATCCTCCTCACAATTTAACCAGCACACATCAATGCCTTCTCACGGCTGGCTTCTAATCTCAATCCACAAGACAGGTAATCCAGCTACAATCCTCGGCTGGAGCTCACACAATACAACCCACACATTGGGTTGGAGCCACTGCTCAACTATCGAACCCACTCTGGGGTTTTGCCTACACTCAATACAGAACCCACTCTGGGTTCCGGCCTGTCTTCCCAACTAGAAGAACAACACAACACGGAGCTCTCCCTTAAACGACCTGACCCGCAGTCGGTCTCCTCTCTCACTTCCCTTCCAGTACCTTCACTTCACACAACACACCACTCTCTTTCGACCCATCCCCCCTGGGGTCCACACTCACCCTTCCCATTATTTCTAAGGACTGGCTGTTTACTCGTAGCCAGGTCAGTCACTTTACTGTCTCCCACTTTCATCTCCATTCTTTCTCCTGCCCGGTCACTCAACTCAATGTCAGTGACCCAGGCTTATGTCATTACCCCCCTCTTAAAAGAAAACTTCGTTTTCAAATATTGGGAGACTAAAACTTACTAAACATGTGACCCAGACATATAGCCTGGGTAGCCCTAAGTATGGCTGCACCTTACTCTAGCTACCACACTACATAATACATCAAATGCTCATATTACACTCCTATATTCATCACACATAAATACAACCACCTATCTTGTGTATCAATGCATGACTAATACATCACATCATAATAATAATACATCATAGAAAAGCATTATACTTATGTACCCACAGGTCTCTTACTCCTTCACGACCCCACAATACTATTTGTGTACCGGCCCTATATCAGGTGGTTCTGTTCTTGCATTAACCCACCTCTGATTCCTGTCGATGCTGTGTCTACCTTTCATGTACCCATGACTCATGGTACCTCTACAATTACAACATCTGTTTGCTATCCCTAGCCCTGGGTCAGTACTGTCGCGAAAACTCTTTTGACCTGACTCCACTTTCCTGTCTGCATATTGTACCATTACACTTGAGTCTCTGTTTAGTCTGAACTCTTTATTCAATCCTGGCCCATATATCTGGCACCTTTCTTTCTGCTGCATACGCCTTATGCCTATGTGCCCTGCACATGCACTATCCTGAGCTGTTCTAGTATATCGGTGTCTGTGTGCTAAAGGTACTGCTACTTGCCCACGTGCAGTTCCACTATCTGAAAAGCGGCGAGTAAGAACATTGTTCTTCCCCTCGAAGCACCATCTACCTTTCTTTGACTGCCTATGTTCTACTCTCCTACACCCTTGGGAACATTTGTTCAGAGTAGTATCTTGTCTCTGGGAGTCACTAGCACTATATTTGGGATCGATTCTCATCTGCTCAGCTGTACTATCCTTGTCCTGAGTTCCTGTGTCTACTTCAAGTGCCTCTTCTACCTCAGCTATACTCTCTAATTTTGGTTCTCTTGTGGTAACTACCTCGTTACTGCTTACACTATATTTTTGGTCCCAATAAACTACTTCCTCTTCTGTACAATCTTTAACTCCTATAACATTTCCTATGATCAAATCAGCCACTGGTGAGTCCAGAACACACGCTGTCACTCTTCCAGTGATATATGGTGTTTTTACTGTTATTATGGCTACTGGGTAGAACTCTACTGTGCCATTGAATGTTATGCATCTAATCTTTTTCCCTGTATACTCCGAGGGATCTATTAAACTTCTCCTCACTCCGATAGACGTACATCCGGAATCTCTAATTGTTAACGCTGGTCTATCATTGACAAATCCCTGATGCAGCTTCAGACTTCCTCCTTCATGGACTGCTGATCCTGCTTTAACTGTGTGACCACATATTAAGACTGGCTGACTGTCTTTTTCAAAAAGAGGTTTGCACCCACTACAATCTTCATTGTTCAGCGTCTCAATCACTTGCGCTGCATTTGAGTGCTCTGTTTCTCTCATCCTACATTGATGACTGATATGACCATTCTTTCCACATTTGAAACAAGTAATCTCCCTTTTAGTGTTGTTCGTTGGTCCATCTGATGGTTGTGCATCACACTGTGCTGCCTTGTGTCTCCAACTCCCACAATTCCAACATCCGGCATAATTTGGACGTCTCTGGAAGTTCCCTCTTCTATATGGGTACCGTCCTACTCTACCACCATTGTTTCCTCGGAAACCATTGTCTTGAAGTTCTTGCTGCTCACCTTTCTGTGCCGAATCCACGCTTTTCGCCCTTGGTCTGATGACTGGATTCTGGTCCTGTTTAGTGTACGCTGCACAGACTATTTCCTCACTCATTAGTTTCCCAATAGATACGTTAGGATGTGCAGTCATGTAGTTTTGCCCTAACTGAGACATTGTGTCTATGTCCTTTGGCTTCCGTTCCTCAAAGAACGCCACTAAATTAGAATTGCATGCAGATACCACCTTGTCTCTTAACATTAGATCTACTAATTTATTAAAATCTTTCCCTATTTCTGCAAGCTCCATCCACTTATTAAATGTATTCTTTACTGTGTTAACAAAATCTGTGAAATCTTGATTTGTCTCTGGCCCTAACTGTCTAAACTTTGTTCTATATCCATGTTCAGTTAGTTGGAACTTTGTCAGCAAACGTTGACGTAAGATAGTGTAGTTGTTCCTTTCTTCTACAGGTAAATTGAACATGGTGTCTAGTGCCTTGCCCGTAAGAAGCTCTCCTAGTCTAATAGCATACTGTTCTTCGGGGATGCCTAACACTTTCGCACTTGCTTGAAATCTGTCCAAATAAGATTCAAGGTTGTCTCGGTCCGTAAGTATGGCAGTTTTAATCTCTGTGACGACTGCGACGTTCTTCTGCTTTCCTCACTTTGACCCTTCGATGCAAATTCTAACTTTCTTAACTCGATTTCAGCTAGTTTTACTTGTGTCTCTTCCTGTAGACGCTTGTTTTCTATTTCAGCTAATTTTACTTGTGTCTCTTCCTGTAGACGCTTGTTTTCTATTTCAGCTAATTTTACTTGTGTCGCTTCCTGTAGACGCTTGTTTTCTATTTCAGCTAGTTTTACTTGTGTCGCTTCCTGTAGACGCTTGTTTTCTATTTCAGCTAGTTTTACTTCCTGTAGACGTTTGTTTTCTATTTCAGCTAGTTTTACTTCCTGTAGACGTTTGTCCTCGAGTTCTGCCTGTCTCTGTTCTCTTTCGGCTTGTCTCTGGTCTCTTTCAATCTGTTGTTGTTCTTTTGCTTCGGCATACTCTTGTAACTCTTTACCTTTCAGGCCTATTCTTTCACCTGCTTCAATATAGTCCATTAAAGTAGGCATCTTGTACTTGTGGACACGTTGCTGTGAATCAGCCAACTATAAATGTACAGACTTTGCTGTTAGTCTTTGTGTCACTTCCCTAAGTACACCCGCACTCACTGTGTACGTAAATCCGTAGTGCTACAATATCACTCTGTACTCACCCAGTCACTCTATTAGCACTAGGTAGTGAGGTGGGAAGTATCACCTATACTCCCTCGTATATATATCTATGACCAAAAGTTCATGAAGTCCCTGGAAATATTGTTAAACATACATATAAAAACATATACACACAAATGGATGATAACACTAAGTGATGACTATCCAACGCTAGACTTCACAAGCTGAGTACACGGAGACGATGATGACACAGAAATAAACCACAGTAACAACCACAAGCTTGTGTAGAGACATCCACAGTGCGCGTAAAATAAAAATATAAATTGACCAAGACCACTAGACAGCAGAAATGACGAAAGATCACAATAACAACATATATCCGAACACAACAAATATTATATGTAAATATAACGAAAAGAAAGAGAGAAAGAAAAAGAATATATACTGAAAATATACACAGATCTGACGTCAGACAACTCGGCTCTAGATATTGGTTAAGACTATTTCAATGCCCCTGCACGATACGTCAACTCATTAACGTTTTTCTTACAAAAATATCGTAAGCACCAGAAAGACAAATAAATTATTGTGCTGTATCCCGACTCTCGAGAAACACCCCAACAATTCCCTACTCTTGACAAACACTGGACCACATACAAATAATTGCGTGACACCCGACAACAATAAATATGACGATGGGAGCAAAACAATAAAAAATAATAATGTGTAGCTGGTTGGCCGACAAATATGGGCCTATTAATCCGTCGCCAACAGTTCTTATTTTGCTGTTAATAGTTTTTCACAATATGCTGGAAATGTCTGTATTAAATTCTCCGAAATGTTTACGACGCTAGATTTCAAAGCGACTTGTTGTTTTGTAGAGTGGTTCGTGAATTCACGTGGTGATCACCAGTTCCAACTGTCGAGAAAAGTTGACGATGATAGTGATATCCAAACTGTTCTGTGTCGACACAGTCCGTAACGTTATTGTACTTTCTCTGTACGTGGTGGTACCACTGTAATAATCCAAAGTGTTCTCTCGATATGTTGTTACTTTCGTTGCGGAGATGGCGCTTCGCTGTATCATTAATGTTATGGATTTTCGTTACCCGACAAGATTCACCAAAAAGAAAAGGAGAATGGCAGGCAATGTTCAGCGCTTTAAATTTGGGTATATAAATCCTTATCGGCAAAGAAGTACAACCATGGTTGCGATGACGATAAGTTAAAACTGTTTGCTCATAACAGAATAATGATGACAAAGGCTTGAACAAAGACGAAACATCAAGTCTGGCTTTCTTTCAAAACAACCTTGTTTATCCCGATCTCCTGTGGAAATTCCCAGTAACTTTCCACTGCTGCCCTAGCACGGCTGTGGTGGGGGTTAACGTAACTTTCCCCTCGTACCTGGACGCTGGTGTACCCACCCGTCCTATTTACTGCGTCGAAAAATCTTGACCAGTCAACTTGCAACAACACAGTGCGCTTGCCTCCAGCACACACACACACCATATGTTGAGACGAAATTGCTCGCTGTCTCCAATCTTTGGTTCAATCCTGTCAAACACACACACTAGGACTGACCACACTTGTTGCAAACACCGTTTTGTCCCCGCGACATTTTCTCTGTGCTGTCCGTGACTAAACACCCCTGCTACTCCAATCGACTCTCCCGGTCGATTTGTCCTGCGTTAATTCTTGGCGTCCCCGCTTCGTCTGTTTATACGTGCTGACCGCCGTTAATTTACCTGTAGTGGACTTGACGTGAACTGACTGCTCGCCTGTGACCTCCGCCGCGTACCCTCCCCGCGCGCTGACAGTTCTTTCACGATGTGGCGTCTTACACACACACACGCTGGATATTCCCACTCCCTTCTGGATTAATCCCGTCTGTCTGTGTGAATTATCTGGCGCACACACCGAAGAATTCACATTAACCTCTTGAATCAACGATGTCTGGCTTGATGGAACGTAGTCACAGATAATAACTCCTCTCTCAGCGAAGAGCCCACAAATATCTCAGAATGACAACACTGTCTATAATGTTCTTGACCGTACGTAGCCTTCCAGATACTCCATACTAAGTGACGAGCGCCCAGAAATGTCACACGTTTCTCTTGATGATGATATCACGAAGTTCTCACGATGATACTGTTCATGATATTGATGATAAGTTTTGTGTGATGGTCGTTGTCTAGGTAACGATGTTCATGGTGTGTCAATGGAGATATCTGTCTTGCAATGTAACTCACCCCCGCAGTGCATATTCACCAGGCATTAAACAAGATTCCGTTGGCGCACATAATCCTTTATTACAAAAATAAGACGGACAAACGGAACATGTTTATACATCCAGAAACATAATGTCATCCATAGAATATAAATATCCTCCTCACAATTTAACCAGCACACATCAATGCCTTCTCACGGCTGGCTTCTAATCTCAATCCACAAGACAGGTAATCCAGCTACAATCCTCGGCTGGAGCTCACACAATACAACCCACACATTGGGTTGGAGCCACTGCTCAACTATCGAACCCACTCTGGGGTTTTGCCTACACTCAATACAGAACCCACTCTGGGTTCCGGCCTGTCTTCCCAACTAGAAGAACAACACAACACGGAGCTCTCCCTTAAACGACCTGACCCGCAGTCGGTCTCCTCTCTCACTTCCCTTCCAGTACCTTCACTTCACACAACACACCACTCTCTTTCGACCCATCCCCCCTGGGGTCCACACTCACCCTTCCCATTATTTCTAAGGACTGGCTGTTTACTCGTAGCCAGGTCAGTCACTTTACTGTCTCCCACTTTCATCTCCATTCTTTCTCCTGCCCGGTCACTCAACTCAATGTCAGTGACCCAGGCTTATGTCACTTGAGGTAATCTGGTTTCGTAGTTATGTTTCAGATGATATTAAGTTTGTACCTTGGTTGTATTGGCTTATGTGGTTCATGTCTTCTCCCCATTTGTTTGAGTGGGTGCTCATAGCTAGAACTTGGTGTTGCATGGCTGGAACCTTATGTTTGACTGTTGCAGCTGTGAGATGTTCTTTCGAAGACTTATCCATTGTGGATATTAACTTGGTAATCCAACCAACAGTTGAAGGTTACTCACTGTTGTTAGTTTTAGTAACTTGAAGAAGGATTGTCCCAGTTTCACTGACTTGGTTGAATGATGAGGCCATAGGTGATACTTCTCAGAAGTAACGCAAACGATACACTGTTGTCAGTACTCTGATGATCTTCATCTTTGTAGATTATTAGATCTTGAAGTCCATCCTGGATATTCCTACTAAAATAGGACTTAATCACTCACCCAGTCAGTTGTCTTCTAATTTATCTGTTGTTCGCTATGGAGCTATTGAGCGCAGCAGTCCATGGGTATTTCTAGATGCAGACTATGGTTAGGACATTCACTTTCTGGCTGTTGACCCAGGATCCAGGTTTAGTGATATAGTCCCACTACATTCAACCACCACCTGCTTCTCTTCTATAGAAAAGGGATGACAAGAATACAACACTAGCATTAACCTACTGTGATGTGTTAACTTTCACAAGACAATTACAAACAAAAAAAAATTCAAAAACC